>PVKM010008604.1:0-38653 GCA_004027735.1 Carollia perspicillata
CCTGCTCACCCCCCTGCAGGACTCTCGAATGTGGGCCACCTGGCATCCACCGGACATTCATCATCTTGTTTCATAATTATTGTGTACTTTTTTGTTATTTCCTAATCGTTGCCTCTCCAGTACACTTGCTTTATTTGTATATTTCTGTATATACATATATATACATAGAACCTTCTTCATCATAGTCAAAAATTGGGAACTATCTGATTATCAATTAATAGCTGAACTGATTAATATATTCCAGTACATTTATACAATGTTGTACCACAGTAACAAAGAAAAACTGGAAAATAAACCAACTTATCTAGAAAACAAAAGTTAATCAAAAGTACCTATTGTCATTTCAATCTAGTCCATGGTTATTGGTTGATATATATATATAAATATAAAAATATATATATTTGTTTTTATTGTTTCATATTTATATTTCACCTTCCTTCTTAAGTTTATTAACTTTCTTATAGTTTGTAAAGTTCACAAATAGTGTCTCACTCTGCACATTTGAGGAAGCACTTGTTCAGTGCTTACAGGTCTGCAGTCTTGCTTTGTATCAAAGATCCTTCATATCTTCAATGTGTATAACCAGCACAAACTAATACTCATATTAATAGTACTAATTTTACAGTGTTTTTTAAATTGCATTTATTGGGGTAAAACATTGGTTTAAAAATTATACAGGTTAATTGCATACCAGACTCATTCATATAATTAATGCAGAAGATTCTCGCCAAATCTTCTGAGGTAGATAGACAGGGTCTAGCGCAAATAACACCCCCTTTTTATGACAAAATCTTTTATTACAAAATCACAAACACGTAATTCTGTAACATAACAACGTCACACTCAAGTACACTGTATGACTTGCCAGGTGAAATGTTCAAATTAAACCTATAAATCATTACACCCATATTATTACCCTACCAACCACACTCAAGCAGGCCTTACTTCTGCCGGACCCCATCTGTTTAGCCCCATTTTACAAATGAAGGTACGGAGGAAAGAGTGGTTAAAGAAGCTGGCAACATTATACAGCTAGTGGGATGCAGGTAGCAGATGGAGACATACATTTTTTTAAATTTTAAAGTTTAAGAGGTTTTTATACTATCAAAAATGTTACTGTATAAAGGGTACAGATCAATGCCAACAGTTGGTCTCTGCATCCAGACTCCCCACTGTGGATGGAAAACAGCCCGGGCACTTACCGAAACAAATCTGCATGTAAGTGGACCTGGGCAGTTTAAACCTGTGGTTTGTAAAGATCAACTGCATATATAACACAAAAGAAATGTTTTATGCAGGCAGGAATACAACAAGAATGTTCTAAAAATATCTGTTATGCCAAGAATTGACTTTTGAGCTTATCCTCTATGGCAGAAAAGGCGATAGCCAATGATTGTGGGTACATAAAACAGAGTTGTACCCTCGCGGAGCACACTGTTTAATGGATGCGGTAGATTATGAAAAACTAGGCAATACAATGTAAGCAAAGAGCCTTAGCAACGAAATGAGATCTTTTGTTGCCAACTCCTGAGGACTTCAAACTATTCTGTATGTCATCATCCTGTATGTTCCAACACATGCGTCTTTCAGTGCTCCAATTCGTATACTGGACTGGTCAGTATAGCTGGCCTGGTCCCGCTCCACACTCTTCACTGAACCAGGGGTGCGGCTCAAGTTTAAAGGTACAGTAGAGGTTTAAAGGTACAGAGCAGCACACAATTATTCAGGTAAACCACAGCAGTGATGAAGTGGTGGAAGCTGAATATTTATTGCATAAAGTGTGTAGGTAATTACTCAGATTTTTCAGGACCATTGAATTCATCCGAGTGTGGCTACAGGAAATGAGCCTGTGACATTGCCGTGTTGATATTGTCAACAACAATGCCCAAAGAGACGCAGAAAAGGAGAAACTTTATTCAGGTTTCTCTTTATTCAGGTCTGCAAAGCAGGGGAAACACAGTTTCTGGTAGCAATCAAAATGTCACTCCCCAGAGTCAAAGAGGAGGCTACTTTTTATAAAGCTTCCACCCAAGTTGGAAAATAGTCCAATTTTATGTAAAGGAAGCATCCAAATGTGTACAGTTGTGATTGGTGGAGTCATGCAGTCCTGATTGTTATTATGCATCATGATGGGTCATCAGGGAGCAGTTCCAAAGGGTTGGCACAGATGCTCATGAGGATATAGCTGTGCGGTTCTGATGGGATTGGGCTGGTCTCAGTCCATTGGTGGAAAGATCAAAGCAGGAACTCCCTTCCAGTGGTGGACTGAGACAGCAGGGGCACAGTGCAGGGGGCTGACAGCCCGGGGTGTGGCTTTTCCCTGCAGTGCTGAGTGCGAGAGATGCCTCCGTCAGCAGCGCCCACTCTGCTCTGGTTGTGGGTTTGGGCCCACCTCACCACAAGGAGCCCTTCTCGACAGAGCTGTTTCTTTTCCGGGTTCACGATACAATCAGCTAGATCGTGGAAGTTGCAGTCAATTTCAGCCCTCATTGATATAGGCAGGCTATTCATGTACTTTTATTTGAAGGAGTAATTTATGATTAATTTAACAAAGAATTAATGGATAAGCAATTCTAGGACTAATACTTCAGTCTTCATAGTAATGATCTTTACAGTTTATTAAATATTTTTCCACATATTGTTTTATTTGGCCCTCAGAACAAGTTGTTAAAATCACAAGGCCATATTTTGTTTATATATTTTGTGATTAGAACATTGTAATTTAAATGGCACAGTGTTTTGAATAAGCCTCTATTGTGAAGGGATTTGAGAGTAGAATTGGTGATGTGCTAGGATTCGTAGCATAACATCATGGCGTGTGGAGTGAAGCCTATTCGATTTTAAGGGTTGAATGCCCATCCTTGCTCCTCCTACTCAGCCATGTAGGCAGGTCTTCCCATGTCCTTCCACCATTGCTATGTTTATCCAACTGATACGGTGCTGAATATTATATTTTTAACATTTCAGGTCAGTCAGTAAAATTTAAATGTATACGATGTGTAATATTTTCTATGTATAAAATCATTCATTTGAAATGAGGTGTTAGTTGCATTTGAGAAAGTGCTGAAGAAAATCCATATTCATAAATTTTCCTAAGTAGTAAATCATACATTTCTATCTAAAAACACCTATGAGATTAAGACAATTTTCCAATATAGTAACAATGAAGATAAAATAATTTGCTTAATGTTTTGTTCCTATTAACTTTTATTCCTATGGACTCCATAGAGCTCTCTGAGTAGTCAATTATGGAAACCAACAGAAGACCAGATGAATAATACCTCCAACATGATAGAAATCACACACAAATACATTGTTTTCCAAGTGAAAATTCAATATTATCTTCATTGTGTTGCTAAAACTGTGTAACACAGGAACGTACTCTAAAACAATGAAGTGATATCACATTTATTTTCTCCATCTCTTGAGTACCTGTAGTGTCGCCTCATCTGGAGCAGAAAGTGGAATTTCCAATTTTCACGTCCAAGGTCATTTGTGTTTCGATAGGCTAGTCCCTTTCAACCAATTCTCAGATCACAGTGGAGACCAAGACAAGGTTTCTAATTTGTGGAGATGAAATAGCTTGTCTCGCAAGTTAGTTTGAAGTTACACGTAACTGAAACCATTGTTTGTGAAAGTATCACTTGGGAAATGAAACCACATGGTCCCTTCCTATGAGAAACACCTATGCATTTGCTAAAAAGAATAATTGCATTCCACAGTTACAGGCAGATGTTATATTTTTGTAATTTGTTGGCATGTATTTTGAACTATCATTCCTTCTCATCTCATTAAGTGGAACAATGTCGAATTCAGTCTAATACTTTGCTTTTAAATACAGTGTCATTGGGGTTGTACTGCTATTTATCTCTGCATGTGCACTCAGACCCTGCCTTCTTCGTTTTTAATTTGCTGTGGAATACTTACAGTAATGATTTATATGCAGGGCTAAGTGCAAAGTTAGTGACAGGTCCCTCGACCTGAATCATTAAACTGCGGTCATTCCCACCGTGAGCTTGGCGACACCTGAATTTCACCTGGCTACCATGAACATGCTCACAAGGATGACGCCACCAGTGAGGGTAAATTGCAAGTCTGTGATGATGGGCCAGGTGGTGTTTCAGATATTTCATGTACGTTTTCTTTCATCGCTTAACTACCCTATGAAGTAAACACGATTGTCTATCCCACTTTAGAAACCAAAGAGACTTAGCCACGTGCACTAACTTGACCACATTCACACAATCACTTAGACTTGATGCAGTGATTCTAAACCAGGTCTGCCTCACTGCTGAGCCACCACCTGTCTCTTCCACAGTAAGGATCAACTTTCAGATGTCATCGTCTTCCTCCCAGAGATTCAGTGTTGTGCTGGTCTGCCGTGGCCAGAAAAGATTCCGCCTCTGGTCTGTCTTACTCCTACATGTTCCAGGTTAAGTTCCCGTTCGCTCGGACTTCTCAGCTCTCCTGTTTGATAATGCCTAGTGATATCGTCTCAAACAACAAGAAACAAAAGTTAGGAGTCCAACAGGGACACGTGAATTTTCAATAGGAATTTAGGTTAATTTGAGCTTAATTCATAAATACAGCTTGATTGCATAGAAGCCTGGGTCCCAGTCCCTGTGCCATCACTTGGCCACATGACCCTATTGTACAGGAGCCATCAGTCACTAGTGATCACACGCCAGGGTTCAGCATAAAATGTGAGGTGACATAGGCATGGGTTTTTAAAGTGGAAGGAAGACTATTGTTGAAGAAAGACTAAAATTTCAAAGTGGGGTCAGCAGAGACTAGAAAAACATGGGTCTCCCTCTGGCCCTCCTGTGGGGAGCCGCGCACTGTGGCTCACTTTCAGGAGGAGCAGCCTCACCCCTGGGGACTCCTTTTCTGCAGGGCAAATGGGAGAACATGGTTTTGGCCCCAGGAAACTCACAGACTGTTTATTGGTAAGTAATGTAGTTTTGGGAGGTGCAAAGGAAGGGAGGAGTGTTCTGGGCACATCCATTGCTCGACTGATGTAGACCTGGGAGACGGGATGTTGGAGCGCCCCCTGTTGGGATAAGGAATGCACACACGCCCACGGAGAAGGAGCTCCAACCCTGGAAAAAAGGTCTTCCTACCAGGTGTACAGGGTTATCAGGTGTCTACCTGAACCAGGTGAGACAGCCCTGCTGTTGGCATCACAGCGCCTCGTTCGATTCACCTGTAAATGGTGCCAGTAGCATCGGCCACCTTGTAGGAGGATCACAGAGAAGATTAAACGAGTTAACATATAAAGCAGATGCCTGGAATACAGCAAAGTGTTCTTACGAATTTATTCTATGAAACACGTCCTTCCTCCCAGGTACAGGGACCAGACAGACGGCTGCACGTACAAGGACTACAACCTTCAGAGTATTAGTAAATGCCAGCCCATTTAATGAAATATAATTTTTATTTTATTATTAGTTTTTTTTACTTTTAATTATCTGCCTGTTGGCTATTCAGTGAGATAGTCGTAAACAGTTACAGAGCGTGATAAGTTTTGGGGAAGTGAGGGGAGCTTTGGAATCTGGCGGACCTGCTTCGCACTCAGGTTTTGGCACTTTCGGTTTGAGTGGCTTTGGTCGAGTCACTTCGCCATTGTGAGCCTCAGTTTCTTCATCTGAAAATCAGTTAAAACTGATATTCTGAGGCCATCGGGATGATAAAATCGGGCAGAATTCAAATGCTGCCCAACATATTATGAGGGCTTAATTAATGCTAGTTCCTTTCCTCGTCCTGATATGATTAATAGTCTCTCAAATATACAGTTTATTAAAAACCAAAATTAGGATTTATTTGATTTTAAAATTGCTTAAGAAGCAGACACTGTGGCTGTTTAGGTGACTCAGCTGTCGTGCCTTAGAACTCCAGTGATATTAGTGCGCGGGTTTTTTTTTATGAGATGAAAGTTATGTAACTGGCACCACGGCCTAAAACTGCAGCGTTAGTAGTGAGTGACGCCCCATTTCAGAGGCATTCAGCAAATGCAAGCACTTTTGGGTAGGATGCTTTGTATTTGTGTAGCATTCCAAAACATTTAATCAGGTCACCTAATCATTTCTGTCCCACTTCACAAATCACAAAGGAGGATGAGAAGGCACACTCCTTTCCAGCGCCCCTTAGAGGACAGACAATTCCTTCCTGAAGGAAAAATGTCACTGCTCCTTTAAAGACTCACCAACTTGTGAAAGCTTAGTAACTTCCCAAGGCTTTCCGGAGGAAAAGAGGCTACAAGGAATAATGAAATCATCCATCGCCAGTCAGTACCTCCTCTGCTGCTGTAGTCCCTCAACCCACCTACAGAGGTCGCTACACTCACTGAGCCCCAGGAGACCTCTCCACCACGAAACGACCGCCTCCCAGTCTCCATTCTGGCTTGTCTCCACGTGCTCCCTGTGGTCTTTTATTTTGGTGCTTTTATTTATTTTTCTCTTTAGTATATATTATGAGACATTTATATTGAATATATCATTGGACATACTAATTAGTTTTTCTGCACATTTATTATGGATTACAGGGGTAGGCAAAAGTAGGTTTACAATTGTTTGTATGGAAAATAATACAATAATTAATGAGTAATAATACAAGAATAAATTCGTGTTTTATGTAGTCACAACTGCAAACCTGCTTTGGCCCCACCCTGTATTTAAGGTTGATGTCCCACTTAACAGGTCCTAGCTATGGGGCAAATGTGCCATCCTAAGTGTGTTTCATTCACTTGAGAAGAAGCAACGGACCGCCATAATCAAAGAATTCTTCCTGAGGCTCACAAGAGTAATAGGAAGTCAAGTTCGAATGCAGCGTAGTGGCACTTCTCAAAGACCGTTCGTTTATGCATTGTTTTATAGGCTCATGATGCTTTCACACGTGTTATCTGATTCGATTCTTACGTAAAACTTGTAGAGGAAGCAAGGCATGTCAAATTATTCCCCAGTCAAAACAAGAGCAGGGCAAGGTTTAGGAGGTTATGATCTCTGGTACTTGGCAAAATCTGGGTGAAAATCAGCAATCCCTGACCTCTGTCTAGAGTTTATTTCACGGCATGTCCTCATTTGGGGCAGAACACATGAAAGTACGTACTGGCCTATGGTTTGGAAAGCTGTTTCTTTTGATGATGCTTTCTTTCCTATGATTTGGGAGTCTTATCGTCTGGGGTAATCATTCACAAATTGAAACTGGAATCAATAGCTGCATCATAAGTGCATTCCACACTGAAAAACAGTACAGTTATGTTTATTGTCCATGAAAAATGTGTCAACTTTATAAAAGTACTATTGACTCTCCATAAAAATTTTCCTTGAGTTTATAAAGATTTATTCATTTACTTTTTTAAGAGTCAAGTTTAGAAAAGAGGCAATGCTTCTAATTTATACTCAGCATATCCGTTATCTATTTAAGCCAGATAAAGGAAATGAGATAAAGGAAATAGGCACCAATTTATACCAGCTATTAACTTTCCCAGGGGTTTGCTATTAGAACTAAAAAAGGATTGTTGAGATTGTCCTTCGGTTCAATTTCATTTGCTAATATCACTAACGACCTCATTAAGGGCATTACAAGTTTCCTTTTTTGATCAATCTTTAGAATATTGAACTCCATAAACTATCGACTGACTAATCAGCTAAGTAAATCAAGGTCATCTTTAAGGTGGTATCCAAAAGCTAACTGCTATACAAGGGTCGTTATGTAACTCTCACATAGAAGGAGTTATTTCTGTTGAGCACCAAGGTTGCACCAGACATATTACTTCACTTGCTTGCTCAAAAGTCTTTTCTGAGGGCAAGTTTACTCAGGGAGACTTGCAATAATTTGGAAGAAAAGGCTGAAGCCATAAGCTTTTTCAAAAAGAAGCATCTATTATGTACGAAGGTCTTTCCAGAAAGTATACAGCCACATAAATTAGAGAAATTTATTAAAATAAATACAAGAAATGCTGTACATAGGACAATGATGCTTCAGTCATCTTCAAAGTAGGCACTTTGGGACCTCACACAGTTCTCCCCAGTCACCGTCAGCTGCCCTGTGTATATTACTGAATCTCATCGATGCTCTGAAATCTCTTCCCTTTCAAAGGTGATTTCAATTTTATTTAAAGCTAGACATCACAGGACGCCAAACCTGGGCTGTAGGGGGGCTGAGTCATCTGGGTGATTTGATGTTTTGCCAAAACACTCTACACGAGATCCAATGCATGAGCAGGTGCATTGTTGTGACGCAGCTGCCAATCAGCAGCTGCCTGTAGCTGCAGTCGTCTGAATTAGAAAGAGCGTAAAAAATCCTGAGTGCCACCAGGTATTTGGTATAAGACAGACACAAGAGGTAAAATAAAACTCTATTTACAATTTAATTAAAAATATCGTTTGTCTTAGAAGAGAGCCATGGGAAATGATTTAAATGAATTATGTTTCTTTCAAATACAACATGCATAAGTTTGATATTGTGTCTCTGTTTTCTGGTTAAACACTTTTTTTCCCTGTAGAAGCGCAGACGTCCTAATGCATTCCATTGACCTTCGGGTTAACCCACAGAGGTTTTCTGGACCTTCTGTAAATGCTTGTATTGCTGTGGTCTTCATGATGATGATGTTTTTCTTGGGGAAAGACAATTTTCTTTTTTTATGAAAAATTTTTATTGTTCTATTATAGTTGTCCAATTTTCCCCCATTGCTCTCCCTTGCCCCTCACACCCCGCACTCCCACAAACAATCCCCACTCTGTTGTCCATGTCCATGGGTCCTTTATACTTGTTCTTTAACTCGGTGCTTCCCTTTCTGGCCTCCCTTATCCCCCTCCCCCACCCTCTGGTCCCTGTCATTCCACTTCAGGGAAAGTTGTTTTTCAATGTGGATCTTGGCCCGGCATTTCTCCCCTAACTCGTTCTCATTTCCTCGAGTTATTCAAAGCTGACCCCAACGTCTCACTCTTGAAAAGCTACTAGGAAACTGTACCTACCGTGGAGTTGATAAGTATTCCAGCTTTGTTAGGTATAACAAAAAATACTATGTAATTAACTCTTAAATAGCGCAGAAAAATTGCTACTCGAGGACACTTCAATAGTTTGGAAGAATGGACTACCTAAGTCAATCAAGACACTCTTACTTAGAAGTAAAAAGGCCTCCTAAAACTTCAAAGAACACATTGTAAGTAGCATTTGGTTCTAACATGCTACTGCCTGGCCCCCTGGGTCTCTCTTTTTTCTCTCTCTCCATTTTTTTTGTTCAAATATTCTTGAATTCCTCCCAAAACTCTCCAGAGCAATGTAAATGGACTACTTTTTCAAATGAAAACTAATTTCTCAGGTATTTAAATATAGACATGTGGATAAATAAAAACATACAACTATTAGATAGATGGATGATAGATAGATAGATAGATAGATAGATAGATAGATAGATGATAAATAACCCCTTTGTAAGTGTGTTGAAAGGGAAACAAGAAACGAGGACATCAGGAACCAGACATCTGCAGGGAAGCCCCCGAGGTCATGTTGTGAGTTCATGCCACACACGGCGCAGGCAGTCTCGTCAGTCTTGTTTCCGCTCTGACAGGTGCACTGAGGTCAAGACCACTTCCCACTGACAGAAATATGTGAAAGGAAAAAGGCTGCGTTTGGCACCCTGAGTCTATAAGTCCTGGCAATAAGGCAAGAAAGCCATTTTGGGAGGAGGAAAATTGAATCTTCCCAGGGCAAAATGTAGGAGCAACAAGGACACTGGAATTAAGACCTTCTGGGGTCAGCTAGTGGGGACAGCAGTTTGGGGGGATTGGAAACAGCAGGTATCTGGGAGTAAACGGGAGCTACCGGAGAGTCGGCCCCGATCCGTGATGAGGAATTCAACAGCCGTCAGCAGTGCGTACCCAGAGGACTCACAAAAAGGCTTAAGAGTGAGAAAGTACAGTCAGATTTCAATATCTCCTTGGCCTAAAAGAGAGGGAAGGTATCTTAAAAAGAGTGATAATCCAGAACCTCAGTGAAGACCTTTGCTTCAGGACAAGGAACAAATGGAGACAAGGTTTACCCTCTCACCTGAAACAAACAGAATTCAACAATATCCGTGACAAGATGGGTTTAGAGCCACTAGACATAAGGCGAGAAGGACAGGGATCCCTGACGGAGGAGAAACCAATGAGGAGAGCCCTGGGACCGCCCCAATTTACCATCCTAAACGAGTTTCCAGGGCAAGGTCCAGGTACGGAGTATCAGTCAGAGAAATGGAACAGATGTTGGCTGTTCCAGGCCACTGAATTCTGGGGTAGTTTTTACACAGTGACCGTAACTGGAGCGGGGCAGTGGGGAATACACCGCCCCACCGGGGCTAGGTCCCGGAGGGGAGCGGGGCCCCAGCCGCAGCGGTGTGCTCCCCGTAGAGCAGGCTCATTTGAACAGGAGCGCGGCCCCTCTGGTCCTGCAAGGTGATTAAGCCCCTCAGAAACCTATGGCCGATGGAATGGTTAGCAGGCTTGGCAGGCACTTATCCACAGACGTCCCCAGCGCACTGTGGCTGCAGGGAGGAGCCCAGCTACACACCTCACTACCCTCATCTACATTAGGAAAACTCCCCAGAAGTAAATGGAGATCTGAAGGTTTTATCTCACCTGCCTCCAGAATCCAGCTCCTCCGAGAACCTAGATTTATTGGACAGCGAATCCCTAATTAAGGAGCATTCTTTCAAACAGAAGAGTAATTACTCATACTATTCTGCTCGTCATTCGACCAGGAAAAAGCGCACGGAGGCAGGCCGTATCCCGTATGGGAAGAGGATGGGGGGTCCTGAACATGTCACTAAGATTCCTGGTCGACTCACCTCAGGATAGGCTGATGTCAGCTTGATGGCATGAGGAATGCCTTGAACAGTCTAATCAGATTTAATGGCATTTAATAAATTGCAACTTTTGTCATGGAGCAAAAAGACTAATTTTCATTTATGTTCACATGAGTGAGTTTTGCTAAACTTTTCAAGGGTTCTCAAAAGGTTTAAAAGTAAGAATACAAATGATAAGAACAAAGTTAAATAATAGCTCACATGGGATCATTATTTTAGTTATTAAGTAATGTATCAGATTTGAACAGGAAAAATAAATTCTGAAATCAATATTTACTTTTTGGTCTCTTAGATGAGAAATTTTATTAATCATAGATGAATTTACTTATTAAAATGTGATTTCGGGAGCTGACAGAGCTCTGGTACCAACTACATCAGCGTACGAGGAAAAATTCACCATGGATGTATGTGTGCAGAGGTTCAAATGGAGTCTCTCATCGTTTGGGGCCTGAGTTCACATCCTACAATCCTAGATCTGTGTATGCCCTCGCCATCTCTCTGACTGATGGCCACGGCCTCTTCCGGACTGAATGTCGTCCCGAGTTCTGTCCTGCGTGACCCTGCCCCCCTCACACTGCCACACTGCCACACTGCCAACTAGCCAACCAGCATGGTTTGCATCTCACAGAAAAGTTCCAGAGTGAGGGAAACTGAATATAGTAGAAGGAAGCCATGGAAGTATGAGGGAAGTCATAAAAGCTTTATTTTTTTGCAGTAATTTTGGAATGTGGAGGTTTCTATAATTATAAAAAAGTAGAAAACATAAAAGAAATGCTTGATAAGCTTTTCCTTATAACATATTATAAACACAAAGCAAAAAAGCATCAGACAAAATTTAAAAGCAAATGAGATACCAAGAAAAATATCTATAAATCTTAAAACTCATAAAGGATGATTTTCTTAATACATAAAATAACTTTACACAAATTACAGCAAAAGAAAATACTCAATAGAAAAATGGTTATAGAGTACAAATGTGGTAGAAAATAAAATTAACATGACTCTTAAATATGAGTAAGCATGCAAAGCTTCTTGCATAATATGTGAAATGCAAATTAAAACTGCAGCCTACCATTTTGCACCTTAGGAACAATTCATAAAACTATACATATTTATGGACATATGGACATGTGTAGATTATACAAGCAGGCAAATACACAGATAGGGAGATGGCTGCTGTAGGGGAGCGATAGAAACGGACAGAGACTGTGCATTTCCAGGGTGCACTTGATGATGTAAATGCACATCATTTACACCCGTAATGAGCAGATACGCGAAGTGACTCAAGCACAGATGCATTTGTATTCTTTGGGGCATCGTTCATATTAGTTCAAGCTTGAGAACCCTCGACCCTCCATCAGTGGAGCACTGGTGACGTCCGTGGGGCCGTGCCCAGCACTGTCCCTTCTCCCAGCAGTCTCAGACTTGGGCTGCGCATTGCTGTTTCCTGTTTTGGGCGTAGCTGTGTGTTTGCCTATAATTGCAGAGAGAGTCTGGTACGACGCAACTAGTCATGACTTGAAGGAGAAATCCTAAGACTTTTTAATACCTTTAGAATTTGGCCACGTATTTTGCATGTGATTACGATTCCATAAACTTAATTGTGATGACGAATTTGATTGTAGTTTGACCCTACTTAAAAGTCTGCAAAGCTTCCAATCTTCTGACGCATTTGCATTTTCCAATTCACATGGTGATTAGATGGAAAGCATTTCCCATCACCTCTTCTTCCCTGGTCTCTTCCTTGCGCTTCAACACCTCACATTGTCTAATTCTCCATGGCTTTGACTCTGTGGTCGCTGGGCCTGGGTCCTCCATCATCTTTAACACACACACACACACACACACACACACACACACACACACACGTTCTCACTTTATCATTACTCTCCCTTCCTTTCGGCTCCTGTAATACTTTCAACATTACTCCACTGTCAGTCTTGACGCAAATTCGATAAAAATGGTTGCTGCACATAAAACACCCAAAGGGGTAAATATCCAGGTGAAGGCCTGATCCGCCAGGTCGGAGGCGACTGGCCATTCGAATAATCCTTACATTGCTTAGCGGCTGGGCGGGGCTTTCTGAGCGCCACGGCTTTCATACTTGCACTTGTGGGGTAGAAAGTCAGACATGATACTGCAGTTCTACCAAGAGTTTCTCAGGGTTGTCTAGGTTTTGGGGGTACAGAGAGTGAATGTATTATTCTTCACATCCATTTCAAAGACAGTGATTTGGTTATCACTGCCATATTCTGATAAAGATGAGTTTTGTTCTTGAAAGTATTTCAGCGGGGGTTTCTCAGTCTCATTGCGGAGAAGGCGTACGGGATAGCCTATCCAACCGCAGATGGACCATGGCACTGCGTGAACGTTAAGGCACTTTTCACGTTTGTACAGCACTTAGTTTTGGAGCTCATGTGGCCTTTACCACCGGTGCATATATTATCTAAGGACACAGAAACTTCAAATATGATTTTAACTTAAGTATAAAAATGGATTGGGAAAAGTGGTAAAATAAAAACAAGAAAGTAGCCTTATTATAAATGTCTCATTTTTTAGAACGTCATTCAAGTGGCTTATGGGATTTGGAGAACGTATTTGTGATCTTGTCGAGAATAAATTCGATTCCGATCAGCCTCAAGCCACCGGGTGGAAAGGTTCCGTTTCTCTGCATCCACAGAGTGGCCCGAGCCCCGCGCCCACCTCAGCGCGCATTCCTGGACCTGCTGGAGCGACGCGCCACAGCACTGGCATTCCGGTAGAATTTGCAGCCCTTCAGCATCATGAGTCATCATGATTCATGCCAGAATCAGGGGGGCGTTGGACAGAGTTTGGCTCGAGTTCAGATCCAGTGATTTATATGGTGTACACGTTAAAATCAAGCTCTGGAAAATCAAAGAGAAAGAATTTGAAAGCAGCAAGATAAAAAAATGACTCATCATATACAAGGGAATTCTGATAAGACTATCCACAGATCTCTGGACAGCAACCTTAAAGGCCAGGAGAGAGAGGGGCAATATATTCAAACTACAGTCATGCCCCGTAATAAATTTTCAGTCACGATGAACTGAATATACAATAACAGATCTGGAAAGTATCTCTCATGTAGTGACATCATAGCTGGCCTGACATCATGTCCTAGCACAGTGCGTTCCTCACATGTTTGTGCTGATGCTGGTGTAAAAAACCTACTGTTCTATCAGTGTTACAAAATTATAGCATGTATAGTTATGAATAGCACATACTGATAATGATATAAATGACTATGCTACTGGTTTATGTACTTACTACACTATACTTTTTATTATTTTAGAGTGTACACTTCCTACTTATTTAAAAAAGTTGCTATAAGACAGTACCCTGTATTATGCTGCTTTTACCCGGTCTTTTGATTTGCAACATTTTCTCTTGTGCTTGATTTAATCCTGTGTTGTTGGGCACAGTGACCTGATGGACAGGTGTGCAGCCCAGTAGCCCAGGAGTGACGGGCTACATCACCATTCAGCCCAGGTGTGCAGTGGGTTGCACCGTCTGGGTTTGCGCAAGTGCCTCTATGATGTTCACACAACAATGAAATTGCCTAACGACACATTTCCTAGACCGTATCCCCATCATTAAGTGACACATTACTGCATTCAAAGAAATAAACTGTCAGTCAGGAATACGTTACCAAGCATAGTTATCCTTCAGAAATGAAGGCGAGATAAAGACTTTCTCTGACAAACCAAAGCTGAGGGAGTTTATCACCACCATAACTGCCTTATAAGAAATGCTAACTGCTAACGGGTGTTCTTGGAGCTGAAACAAAAAGGATGCAAATTAGTAACATGAAAACATGAGAGTCTAACATTCACAAGTATAAGGTAAATATATAGTCAAATTCAAAATACTCAAATACTGAAATGGTAGTGTGTAAATCACTTTGAACTCTAGGATATAGGTTAAAAAACAAAAGTTAAAAGTACCGTTGCTGTAATACTCATACACTGTAAAAAGACGTAAATCAGGATATGAAGGACATGAATTAGAGGTGGGCAAGTAAATGTATAGAATTTTTTATGCAACTGAAGTTAAGTTGTTATCAGTCTAATAATCCTGCTCCCACTGCAAGGTGTGGGGGCTTTACCTGCACCAACAAGCAAGCACCAGGCACCAGCTGGGAGTTCCATAGTTCAGCACTGTTCTGCAACTATCTGCCTGGAGACAGCCTCAGATACAGGTTAAGGGCTGAGACCTGCACGATTACCCACCCATCCCCCAACCTCAGATGCCAATTGCAAGTCCAGGCTATTAACTGTGTTTCTGATCAGGCAGCTGTAGGTGGGAGGTCCCAACAATCCCCTCCTTGGGTTCAGTTAATTTCTAGAGTGGCTCACAGGACTCAGGGAATCCTTGTACTTGCTAGATTCCTGGTTTACCCTTGAAGGGTACTGCTCAGGAACAGGCAGAGCGGAGAGATGCACTGGACCAGGTGTGGGGGAGAAGCACGGAGTGACCACATGTTCTGCTGGGGCCCCATGCTCCCTTCCTCTCCATGTAGCCACCGGAAGCTCTTCAGCCCCTATCCTTGGGGTTTTTAGGAAAGCTTCACCACTTAGACACCACTGATTAAAGAATTGGCTGTTGGTGATTGAACTCAATCTCCAGTCCGTCCACCCTCCCCAGAGATGAGGGGTGGGGCTGAAGGTTCCAACCACCTAAAGGCACAGTTGGTTCCCCTGGCACCCAGTCCCCATCTTTAGGTACTTTTAAAAAGTTGCTTCATTAACATAAACTTGGGTGTGGTTGCATAGGGTTTGTTATAAATATCAAGACACCTTTACCACTCTTATCACTTAGAAAATTCCTAGGGTCTTAGGAGATCTATGCCAGGACAGAAAACATGTATTTTCACTGTAAATCACTATCTGGCACAACCGAAAATTGACTGTTATACATATAAGATGTATTATGAGAGCCTTACAGTAATCACAAAGCAAAGCCTATAATGGATTAAAAAAAGATAAAAAGAAAAGAATCAAAGCATACCACTACACACAATCGTTAGCTCACAAAGAAGGATAGCTTTTTGATTATTTTCTTCTTTCTTTCTGATTCGGCTAAGGACATTGATAATGATTATATCTTTAAAGATCACAAAAATAAAGAAATTAAGTATTCAAAGTAGTTTGAAAAGGAAGAAATAGTATTGTAAGTCTTCTAAGAATAATTCTGTAATGCCAATTACTAAAAGCTTTGGTCTAGAAAATCAAATTAAGAAATACAGAATCAAAAATGGTATAAGAAATGTGTGGGCGGAGTGGGGAGGGTTCATCGATGTGTTTCAATAGTGTAAAGAGCTTATACAAATTTAAGTTATGTTAGCAAATGAAAGTATGTAGACAAGAGATTTCTGATTCCTCTTACATTTTTGCTGATGAGATTATATTGTATATAAAATGTTCAGCTTAGCTTCTAAAGTATTATGAGTAATAGACAAAGACTTGCAAACACCATTAAAAGAGAGACAAAGGGTCTTGAAACGAGAAGAAAGACGAGATTTTTCCCTTGTTGGTATGAAGACGCAAGCATTACAACTTTTACATTGAATTTATTTTCTATCGGAATAAGAGGCTGAGAATGGTATGCTGGGTAAACAATAAAGGGGTACTTGTATCAGCGCCATAAAAACTTTTATGAACCGACTCCCTGATAATGAAACCTTTGCCTGTCTGCGAATCTTCAAAGGGAAGATCTGTGCAATGGTGCGCAAGGGGTTTAGACATTGACTGATTACAGTGCCTTCCAGCCTCATCTTCAACTTACAATGCCGCGTTAAATTATGATGTAGGTCAGGTGCAGATTTGATTAATATTTAATAGTTGCTTTCTTTAAATTTTAATGCATAAAACAAAGTCCAGTTGTAGCCCTGAACTTGAGGGGCTAATGAACTCTCCAGCCGTTTTCAAACTGCATCGTTAAATTCTGCAAATTATTAATGGGCGGTACTTGTGGTATAGGAACTGTATGTTTTCAATTTTAGATTTTTATTGTTAAATACTGTTAGATTTAGGGAAGAACTGTTGAGGCGGTACAGTTTCCATGTGACTGTCACCTTTTGCATAACCCTGTTCCACTATAAAGATGGAGACGCAAGCATTGCCATCATGCTATTACCTCAAGTAGAATTTCTGTTGGGATTTCACCAGTTTTCCCTTTAATATCCTTTTTCTCCTCCAGGATGAAGCATCCTGAGTACTCTGAGCAAGGTCTTTTCAGGTAAGCCATGTTCACATGGTGGCCTTGTTGCTAATTGGGGTGGACGACCCACAGTCGTCCTGCTCTAGACGGGGGCAAGGAGTGGAGAGTCAGAGATCCCAAGGAATTGTTCAGGAACTGGGAAATCTGCGTCCTTTCCCAACCGTCCAATGAACCCATGAGTTTGTCCTTGCCTATGTGAGAAAGACGTGGGTAAAATTAATAAAAATGTGGAACAGTCTCATGAACATGTTAAGACAGGGCACACATGGGAACATATTGTACCTGTATTCTGGTTTCTCACTTTCTGGCGAAGGGGCGGTACACATCAGTGGGAGGGTAGACAGGGACAGAAGTGAGCCCTCTTTAATTCTTGCTAATGCACCTAGATACGGGAGTCCCTCAGCAACTTTAACCATCTCCAAATACTCCTGACCTTCGTGTTTGTCTGATCTTGGCAGAACGTCCCAGAGGTGACAGCAGAGCCTTCGCCAGGGCAGCACCTTGTGTGGCAACAGGAAGCCTCTGCCACACATTCCGAGGCGAGTGAGTTACCCTGGGTGCTCATCTGGGACAGAAGGTATTGCCCCTGGGCTGACTCGGGGCTGTTCGCAGAGGTGTGTGTGATGCTGGACGGCCTGGAAGCCCAGCTCCTCGGTCGCTCCTCCTCTGTCCTCCCAGTCCCAGTCCGCCACATGTCCTGTCCCCTTGGCTGTGCTTGTGTTGAGGGGCCACTGAGGTCTAGGTCAGTGCCTTCCTCTCCATGAGGATTTTAAGCTTCCTTACTTTTTTCCCACCTTTCTTTTTCTGCCTCCTGTATCCTAGTGCACAACCCCAGCTTCTATCAAGTGAGATCTTGCAGACGGGGTTCCCTCCATGGATGGCTAACGGCTACCCTCTGGACCCTCTTCCCTGGATGTGAGAACTTGGGGTGTCCATTCGTCTGTCCACTACCCTGTGTCCTGCCTGCTTGACTGAACATTCTGGCTCTTTGCACCTGGTCTGTTCCCTGTTTTTGCACAGTTTGCCTTGTTGGAAATAACACAGAAAAACTAATTATAGAGATAGTTCAAGGTATAAATACTAAACAGTTGGTTGAACAAATTAGTTATGAAATGTTATTAGCTTCAAAAACTACACAATTGAAAAATCACTCAGAAAAGGAAAACCGTATTCCCAGTCTTCAGAAAGCACTCAAAGTAGGCGTGAAGAGACAGACGCGGGGAATGCTCCTGCCCACTGCTGGGAGCGAGCACCCCGATGTCCTCAGAGCTGCCTCCACCCCACCCTTCACCGCGAGCACACCGTGCGATAGACAGCCTGGACCACAGAGTCGGGCATTCGAAACCTGTATAATCTCATGCACTAACGTCACCCCAATCGGCTTGATTTTTTAAAAAGACACAATGTCAACTGACCCTGTGGGTAAAATGAGTCTTGGGGGTTGCACTCTTGCATCTTCCAAGTGAGAAAGAGAGTTTACGGTGAAGCTTGTCAAAGTTGGAGGAGGTTATAAACAAAACCAAAATGAAGCAAAACAAACAAAACCACAAGAGTGACTCCACTGCCTGTGTCACCTTTCGAGGCGGTGATCCTAGACCAGCAGGCAGCGCAGCTCTCCACCGAGTGGCCACCTCTGCGTCGCCCTGCTGGGGAGACTGGCCCAGGGCCACGCGAAACACTGACGCTTCTCCTGCAGCAGCAGATTTTCTGGTGTGTTCTGTAGGCTTTTCAGTCCCGTGGGTTCCTCTAACTGTCACTACGAATCATTTCAAGATGCACATCTATTTTCCAGCAAAGTAGGTGGGAACAGTGCCTGGAAGGAAGGAAGGCGACACGCCATTTTGTCTTTCTCATCAAAGGATTACCCGTGCGGAACTTGGACTTGGACAGAACGAGCAAAAGGAGCTGCCTGACTGATTCCTCTGAACAGGCAACAGCCTCGCCGCACGGATGTCGCCTGCCTGTGCGGCGGCCCACGGACCAGTCCAGGTACATCTGTAACCACACCACGCTCTGCGCACGGTCTCTCACAGAAACCAGTGCTGTCCGCCACGTCCCTGCTGTGGCCTTTCGGCCAGCAGGTTTCCAGTCGCTGGTTTCCGTTCTCTGTAAGGGATCCAATTCAGCGCGAGCGATGCCGGCTCCCATTTCAGGGAGAGACCTGTCCTTCGTCCTTAGCTCCTAAACTGGCCTATTGTCCCTAGTGAGACGAGACACGTGAACTGCTCTGTAACCTGTTATCTCTATTTGCAGGAGGAAAAGAGTTGTCTTTGCCCTCTGCTCGACGAGGTCTGACGGGAAAGGCAACTTCGGTATTGGCCCTTCAGTATTTTCCGCGAGGGATCGAGTCCCTGCCTCCAGTCCAAGTGGCCTCCACTCCCGCGCTGCTTCACTCCGTAGTCCGACGGGGCGGATGGAGTTCACGTCTCTTCGGCCAAAACGGTTCTCCTCCCCGTCTCTTCTCAAGGAATAGAGCTTTCCGGACACAACTTTTGTAGTATGAGTAAAATCCCAGAAGTCCCACTTACACATTCATATCACTAGTTTTTTTTTTTTAAACATAGTAATTATATCAATAGGTTTCTCTAGAGAAACACAACCCATGGGAGATGTATATCCTAAAAGTTATTTTGGCAATGGGTCTAATGATTTAATTTTTAAAGTGCAAGTACCAGGGGTCAGTAAGGTCTGGGTTCAAATCAATCAATCAAATCTCACAATCTATATTTAGATTTGAAACCCCCAAATATTTAAACATTGAGCAATGTGTTGAGTACTCTGAGCAGAAAGAGCTGCTACATAGATTCCCTCTCCATGAGTCTTATCTTTCTCTTTAAAAGGCTATCAAATTATCATTGACCAGGTAACCATTTTAAAAAGATTCTTTGTACTTTGTAACATTTACTTTTTAAAAAAACGTTTTGGCTGAATTTTATACGCATATGGAAAAGTGCATATCATCATCGCGTACCTCCATGTACCTACGGGTCACACACCTGGACGGATCTGCTAAAGCTGGGCTCACCTGGGGAGCCAGCAGGTCAAGGAGAAGCACATGACTGGCCCCCCTCCAACAGTGTCCATGAGGCTGGCATCTAAGAGCTTAGGTCCACACATCTATACGTGATATGTATAAAAACAAACTTATTCAAAGAAAACATAAGTACTCCCTGTTGGGTTCTAAGAAAATTCCTAACAACATTCGTGAAAAGAATAAATATTACTTTTCCATGATGATTGGGTTATGACTTCCATCTATGGAAAGCTCGCTAGTCTAATGCTAAGAAAAATGATAACAACTTGTTAAAAAACAAAGACAAAAAATCCTGTGATAGCCTTGTCAAATGAAATACAGTGGTGAATATTTACTGTAATAGCTATTGATGTTGTTATTTTTTGAAACTGTTAGAGTGTTATTTGTTTTTACTGTACTAATAGTTTTTAAGTGAAAAATAGCACAGCAGTCAAAGCTTTACTGTGGTACAGTTTTTTCCAATAATGGGAAATATATGATGTCATTCTCCCTGGGCTATTTTAAGTTTAAAGAAAGCTGGAGTACCCCCTTTTTTTAATTACAAAGGTATTCTTAGGGTGCCCGTGGGATTCTGCCTGGCTTTCGGTAAATTAAGGAAAGTGCAACTCTGGTGCCAATGTGTGTGTCTCTGAGTCTCTGGAAGTTTCTCATAGTCACTGTCCCTGTAATTAGACATGCTGGCCCAGCTGTCTCAGCCATTGTTTCTACTTCTACGACAGGACTAATAGCACCTGCCTCCAAGGGGCTTTGAAAGTATAACTGAGATATAACCATGGCACAATCAAGGAGCTTAAAATGATCTCATTAAGAGTTGGCTCATTACTTTTTTCTTTTGTGTGTTCGTGGTACGTATTGTTCGCCTCGATCCAGGTCTAATTGGAGCCCACTTGGGCCTGACTGGGCCTGGGGTTGTAGTGTAGGCCAGCAGCAACTGTCTCGCTCGTACACACATGTGACACTAGCGAGCGAAGGGACAGATTTCTCGAGGTGGGGTCCAGACGAGTGAAGGAGAAACTATATCCTGAAGGCCCTGTGGTTCAAGGCAGCCTGAAGTCCAGCTCCTCTGTGGTCCTGTCACCCAAGCACAAGGTGAAGTGTTAGGGGACCATCCATTCCCATAGAGTCACAACGTGACTCTAAATCAGGATCATGTAACAGGAGAGGAAGCTGTCAGCATGAGCCCTGGGAGGTCCAGTTCCTGTCTCCTCCGAATTTAAGATGATAACTTTTACAGAAGCATTGCTTTTCTGGGGCTGAATAAGGCCAAATGGCCTACATTTCCCTTTCGGCATTTTCCCATGAACAAACCTGCAAAGCATTCAGAGTTCTCTCAGTTGTCCTGCGTGACCCCGTGGAGAGCGAAAACCATTACTTCCCCACGTTTCGCTGGTTCAATGTTCTCAACCGGAGAGAGTGAAGTCGTAGCACACCAATATAAAACGTGGAAACAACGTCGTGCGGGCTTCTCAGAAGGTCATGGGGAGTGGTCACACCTACATTAGGGAGCTCCTTGCAAAGCTGAGGAGTCCAGCTTCTGGCTCAAAGCCCACTGCGTGGGGGTTCTGGTCTGACCACAGGTGACTGATTGCATGGGTCACCTGGCAGACCTCGCGGGAGGCTGCGTGCCCACCCAGGCTTGAGCACCGCCTGTGCTGCAGGCTCGGGAAGGAGCAGCGCAGTGGGCTTGTGCTCTTTGCATGCCCATGTGCCCAAACTGCTGCTTCATTGTCCTGTCTCTGCGGTTTGGGGCAAAGGTCTTCTTTAGGAGCCTCCGATGAGACCTACTAATGGGCTGAGGAAGCTGACCCAGGACTCAGCATCTCTCCTGCTCCGGCCCTTCCCTAACACAGCAGTGCGTTTCTCTTTGTGGGACTGAGGGCATCCTCATTCTGTAGGGGAGAAGGGACGAGGGCTGCGGGCACTTGCTTGAGTTTTAGACTCTTGCTTACCCCACATCAGTGAGTGAGGAGAGCCTCACTCTTCCATTTTTGGCTCCTTGCTTTGACCAGCCTCTTCCGCACCTGACATTCCCGCCCCTCTCCCCACTCGGCTAAACTCCTGGCCCCACCAAGCCCCCCCTTTCTCTTCCAACAACTGAGACATTTCAATCTCATTTATTTCTTCTATACTATGGGCTCGACCATGTGCAAATCAGTGAGAAAGCAGGGTTCTACGTCATTCCTTTAGTTGAAAGTATTTTTTTTTTCTAGATCAATGTACTCTTCTGCATATCTAAATTTTCCATTCAATTCAGGAAAATAAATGGAAGAAAAAAAATTTTCTCCAGGAAATTAAAAACTAATAATAAATTTAAAGTATTTTTTCTGATCTGAACATGTTTTAGCTAATCCAGGTTCCTTAAATTAATTGACTAATTATTAATAATGCTGGTAATCATTAACTAAGTTATAAATAACTAAAATTAACTGTTGCTATCATTGATAGGGACATTTACTTATAAATCAGATACGCTGAAAACTGAAGTGCAGTGTTTCCCTTGCCTTTTATATGGTAATTGGATGAAAGCAGCACAGTGTGGAGTCACAAGCAAGACCCCAGGCGCCAACCCACCACGCAGGTCCCAGCAGCTGTCCAACCAGGTGAGTCCAACACCACAGCCTCACTGATATGGGCACCTGTGAGCCGAAGCCACCTGCTTCCATCACAGGCTTACCAGGAGTGTTCAGCAGGTGACTGTTCATGAAGGACCCGAAATTGGTCATTGAAAAAATCAAATACTTGTTTGGAGCCAATTTTTTTTCTCTTTCTAAACAGCAACACTCTCGACCCCGGTTTTCTGCAGTTTCTATTCTTCAGATGAGACTCATATCTGTGGCTATCTTCATACGAGGCTCTACTTGGTCTTTAGCAATGCACTAAACACTTTAGTGATGTTCTTACCTGCGTCGAGGTATCACCATGTCTTTGTTCTTCCCATGCTCTGCCATAGGTGAGCCAGGGCTTGCTTCTCAGAGGTACCCATCTTTCTTGGGAGTTCAGGGTATTTAATTGCATTGAACCCCACCTCTCTGATAGGTTCAAAAACTTATGAAGTTGAAGATCATCCAGTTTTTTCCCATATAATTTTTATAAACAAGATACTTTACCAGTGGTCTGCACTTTTGGTAGAAGCTGGAAATTCCGACAGTAATTATTTGACCGTATATTTCAGAATTTGCAAAAATCAAAATACAAAACAGACTTACCTTCCAGTGTTTGTTGTCTGTACCTTAGTATCCCTTAATGCCCTGAGATGGTGTCCTTGGCTTCCTCCCAGAAGATTAAACACTGTGCTGACATTTGCCTAACACGTGAACTTGTCCTGGTTCTTCCTTTTCCAAGGTAGTGCTTGCACTCCGAGGGCTTTCTTAATAGGCATTTTAATGGAAACATAGTTCCATTATGGAAATACACATATTAATGTACAAGTGTCAAACCAGTTAATATATTTCTTTTTACTGTTCCTGGAAGGATTATGAATATATCTGGAATACATTTTAAAATTTTCAATGTATGCTTTATTTTACTGAGTGCTTCTTAAAATTTTAGATTGACCTAATTTCTTGAAGAATGGCTGAAATGGTAAGTACTTATAGTATATGTTAGGTCCAAGAGAGTAAAACTGTAATAACTGACAATTTAAAAATTCTACACGGTATAATGAAAAACCGAAGGTGATGAATGACATATTTTAACAAAATATGTGATAAAATTTGGTGAAATATAATTTGTAAATAAATATTGATACTGATCAGTGTCAGTTTATCCAAGACTACAAGAATAGCTCTGTGAAATTTAGAAATTTTTTAGCCATCATAAACTCTTAATCCATTGTCCTTAAAGAGAAACTTATTATATTATAAAATTTATACTGTAAAATTGATAAATATTTAGCAAAGTGAACAAAATAAAAAGAATTTTAAAACAGTGGCTAAGATGAGTAGTGGTTTGCACTGTGACACTGACAATATCTATTGAAGATTTGGACATTTGGGAGGGAGACATAAGTAACCAGGACACCCTATCCCCACTGGAATATCTGGGTTTGCACCAGCCGGCCCTACGTGGTCATCCATGCCAAGTCATGCCACCATTGGGTCTTCTAGTTCCTTTGCCGTTGTTTCATGTTTTTAGTCCCTGTGTGTGCTTCTGCCTGGGGACACTCTGTGGTTTGGTTCGGCACCAGGACTATTATTGAGATATTTCTGCTTCTTGTTTAAACTCTCAGCTGCTGTCCTAACAGGAGAGGAAAATGAGGCATTTGCCCTGAGTTATATGCCAACCACGGTCTTTGCCACAAATCTCTTCACGTCTGGCAGAATTACAGTAGTTGCTGGTTGTTGTGTGTTCCCAAGCTTCATTCAGCTCATCAGAACAGTGTACTGGGTGTTTCAAAGTGACATACAGCAACCTCTAGGGCCTTTTAGAAACATTCTAGTATCATCTAGAAAATCATCTAGGGCCACTTAGGAAGTTTTTCTACGCCCAGTAATGGTGTCCTGATCACATACCCCGCTGTCTGTGAGACCTCTTTGCAGTTCCTGTGCAGCGCTGAGGCACCGAATCGTGTCTTCTCCCGAGCTGGTGGCTACAAGCCAAGGACCTCCTTGTCAGAGTGGGTCATCCTCACCTCGCACCTGCACACCCACACTCTCCAACCAGCATTTTATTTGGGAGAGATATCTTAGGTCCTTTATTTGCTGCAAACTTAAATGAATTGTCTGCTATATAAGCATTTTGTTTTTCATTAAGAAACATTCCAAATGTCCATGATTGAGAAAATTCTTTTAAAAACATCCAAGAAATAGAAATCTTCCACTGTGCTATGAAGTGATTCTTAGAATCCTTTTTATAAAATACACATCGAGGAAATATGCACCACCATGCTGAGTACCATGCTTTATAAGTTAGGATAGTTTGGAAAGGAAGAATCTTACCATTAAAATTCATACACATTTAAAGGTAAATACAGGTATGGATATATTAGATTCAGTCATGCCATAAGCCTTCAGAAGTAACATTTACCTTCTCCTCTACCATTTATTCCAAATTAAATGTTAGAAACAGAACAATATATTTTTAAAAGCAGTGTTGAATTGTAATCACACAAGCTTTAAAATGCACAAAAAGTGATCAATATTATGAAGCCCGAATTATTCATAAATTATGGCTTTAACTAAATAGATCTGATATGCATGAACTACAGGTAGTATCAGAGTTCACCCACTGCCGCCTTGAAATCCAATATTTGCCTCAACAGGGTGACAGTGTGTGTTCACGTACCTTTAACTACCGTATTCTGTGGTATATAATGCACACCCACGTTTTTGGCCCAAACTTTCAGGAAAAAAATCTTTTGTTTTATTTTTTAATTCATTCATTCATTAATTAATATTTAGAAACAAAACCAATGATCATATTCAAATGTATTATTTTACATATGGATATCGTTACTGCTTTCCAGAGTTGCACTTTCAATGCAGAAGCATAAATAAAACAATTAAAAACATTTATATAGATATGGAATTAGTACTACCCATGTATAATGCACATCCTTATTTTTCCTCAAAAACTGGGCTAAAAAGTGTGCATTTTACATGAAAATTAAGGTACTTGTAGAGACTTAGGAGACAGTGAGCTGAGACTGTGCTTTTCTCAGGGACAGACAGACACACTGGCAGCAAGAATCACAGCATTTGGAAAACCATCCTGTTTCTCCACCTTAGCCATGGTCTCCGTTTCCCACCTTCTCAAATAATTTTATTACCATTCTCTACAACTTTTAGGAGGCAATGATTTTATTCGAGAATAATATCCCTGCTATGTAAATGGATATCTGTCGTGGATGCCATGTTCTGGATGAAAAGCAAATATTTTTTAAATTATGTTTTGTTTTTCTTTTTTCATCAGTGATCCTTAACTTCAGTATCCTAAACAATCCTTATCATCAATAACGTTATTTTCTGAGATTTGATATGAAGAATTCAACATTAATAAAGTCTGATCTGAGTTCTTTATTTGGGGGGATTATTGAAAATAATGTTCGCTGGGCTCTGGGCTCTGAAACAGCCACACCATAATAGACAGCTACACGTTTCCAGGAATTGCCACTGTCTCTGTGAGAGATTGCATCCGGGGCGAGTCTGCAGCCCTGGGAATCGAAGCAGAGGAGGGACACTAAATCCCAATCCTTACCTGTCGTGGTAAGCACTGCGGATGGCAGCAGGTAAGCTCACAGTGTTCGCATCTGACTTGTAAGTAGGCTTACCCATAAGTGAGTTGACATAAGAAAAATGGATATATAAAAATTCCTGAATGAGGAAAGTAAACATATATATCTTTGATCAACAAAGATGAGGGACCATCAAAGCAATGTTTGGTAGAAATAAACTATACCCATAAATGTAATCCATCTGATGTCAGATAAATTTAGTTACTCTAAAGAAATTTATCTCTGTCATGCTCCAAAAATATGTATAAGCCTGCACTTCATGTTTGAAAGTGAAGTAGCTACACAATAGTTTTTTTTAAAAAATGAATTTTGGGAAAATGTTTTCTGCCTTGTTTATATTTACTTTAGTAAGCTTTATCCTGATATTGGAAGTAATATCATGAAATGTAAATAAATGTTTAAACATTTAGATGAAAACATGTGTTAATAGGCTATACTCTCCATAGGATACTCCTAATAGCTTTCTAAAATATTGGAGTCCTATCTGGTCAGAAGTTTCCATCATGGAATCATGAGACCGGATAACAAAGGCCTGGTTTGAATCCGGGTACCCCAGTTTGTACTGTCTCCTTAGACAGCCTGTTTAACTCAATACGCCTAAAACACATTGTTAGGGTCTGAATGGTGCTCCCATCCCCCCGCTGAAATTCACAGCGCCAGTCCCTCCCAGTTGACTGTACTTCCTTCTTTTCTTTTTTTTATTTTTTTAAATATATTTTATTGATTATGCTATTATAGTTGTCCCATTACTCCCTGCCCATTACTCCCTGCCCACACCCTCTCACTCACATTCCCCCTTTTAGTTGGTGTCCATGGGTCATACATGTAAGTTCTTTGGCTTCTCCATTTCCTATACTGTTCTTCACTTCCCCTGTCTGTCCTCTACCTACCATTTATGCTCCTCATTCTCTGTACCTTTCCCCCCTCTCCCCGCCCACTCCCCGCTGATAACCAACCCTCCATGAGTAACGCAGCCTTTAAACAGGTGATTAAGTTAAAAAGAGGTCAGTCCGGGTGGGTCATGGTCCCAATTTCCTCACAAGAAGAGGAAATTTGAATGCAGATTCACAGAGTAAGACCACGTGATGACACTTCCAGCCAAGAAGAGAGGCCTGAGAACAAACCAATCCCACTTCACCTTGATCTCGGACTTGGAGCCTCCAGAATCACGAGAACATTGTCTGTCGTTTGTGCTGCCCCATCTGTGGAATTTGTTATGACAGTCCTGGCAGGCCAGGGCCCATGCATTCTCTGAAAAATGGGGAGAAGTAAACACTCACTTCTGGGGTGTTCTGATGACTAAGTTATCACCGCTCACTGATACTTTCTTTGCTGGCCCCCTTCCCCTGTGTTCCACACTTTGGGTGACCTATCTGCCTCTCGAGTCATCGTCGGCCAGTGCTTTAGCTCTCTTTCTCACCGAATGTGACAATACGTACGTGCCTCCAAATGGGCCATTTTGCCCGTGGTCGGTGTTAGTGGACATGGCCCATGGCTAGTGTCACTGCAGTGTTCTTCTGTAACTGACGTCTGGCTGCTTAGAAGCCACCGGTACACAGAGTATTTCTAGTTATATCATGGTCATTCACCTCCAGACACCCGAAATCTTCCTCTGCACATAATCAATACAACTCAGAAATAATAAGATTAAAATAGCAAGTTGTCTGAATAAAGTAATGTTAATAATGCCTAATTTGGTTAATACAAATGAGATAATGGGAGTTCGAATAATAATAACTCAAAATATTTAAAAAATAATAACTCAAGTAGCTTTTCTAAGAGAGTTGAAGAAAGAGAATATTTTGATATTAGAATGTTTAAGTTAATCAGGCATGCAAAAATTTTAAAACAATCTCTGATCCACAAGAAATAATGTGTATAGTTTGAATCTAAACTAAACGTATATTTTGAGAAATAGAACAAATTTTTTAACAGTTACCAATGAAGAAAAATTGCCTCAAGACAATAAAGAGAAAGATAAAATAAGCTTTACAAATCACAAGATAAGATGTAATAAATACATCCAAACACGTCATCAATGACAAGCAGCAAAAATTGGCTTTGCCAGTATCTAAGTTGGACTGTTAGATTCTGCCCCTATGGTGAACATTCTGGTTCCCAAGATAATTTTTTATGCCATATCTAATAATGTCAGAGTAACTCCTTACATCTATTACATATATATGTTACTGAATTTAAAGTTATTTGAAACAGTTTCACTCCTGCTTGACTTCCAGAGCTTTCCACGCTGGTGAGAGAGGGTCAGTTACTCCTCTGTGAGCTCTCAGGTCGGCTCCCACTGCCCTTCTGGGTGACTCCTCCCCCAGACCCAGGGAGCCAACCCGCGCGTTCATCTGCACCCGGCTTCTGACTCACGAGGGCCCCTCTCTGGACCGCGGAGGCTTCATCACCAGGCCTCTCTCTCCTCTCTGGTCCTTCATCCTGGGGACTCTAGCTGCCTTGACTTTTCTGGGCTCCTGGCTCCACCTTTTCGATTCAGGGAGAGCCAGCCTCCTCCGAGTGTCCCCTCACAGGTCTGGGGCCTGGAAACTGCCCCCCCCAAGTGTCAGCAGGGAACATCCCAAAGCCCCCTTTGCTATCCATCTCAGGGGTCCCTGTCCCAAGTTGCCCACTGTCTATTGCCTGTAAACCAACTTAATACCTTTCCTCCGGGGTGTTGGTAAGTTCAGGTGAGAGTTCTTTTCATTGAACATTTAATCTAGGTCGTCAGGGTTTTCGTTTTTTTTAAATTTTAAAGACTCAATTTATTCTTGCCTCCAACATTTCTTTTGAGAATATATCTGTCAGTATAATTGTAATTTTACTGAAAATTATCTGCTCTTTCCCAGATTTTCGTCTTTTTCATTGATTTCTCAGCAGCATTAGTGTATTCCTGATGAGGCTTTCTTCACCTTTCTCCAACCCTGCGTTCACTGACCTCCTTGAAATTTTGGGTTGATATACAGGGTCCAGAAAAAATAATGTCCCCTTTTATTACAGAATCATAAGCATATAATTCTGTAACATAACAATGCCACACTCAAGCACACCATGTGACATTTTAGGTGAAGTGTTCACATTAAACCTATGAAGTATTGCACCCATGTTATTACCCTGCCCACCACACTCAAGCAGGTCTTACCTCTGCCGGACCCTGTGATTAACCAGTTTTGGAACATTCTTAAACATCGCCTCCATGTTTCTATATTTTGTCTATTGACCTGATTTTTGAAGTTAATTGGCTTAAAGCACTTCATTGTACTTTTATGATTTTCAAAATCTCCACTTGGCTTGTGATTATGTCCCATTCTTATTTTATGACTATTTCTCTAATGTTTCATTTTCTTTTTTATTATTTAGGGTTTTTTTTTTGTTTTTGGTGAATCTCACCATAATTATTTCTATTTCACTATTCTTATTTAAAAGACAAACAGGTTGTATTGTATTTCCTGTTTATAATTCTTTAAATTTACCTCTTTTTTTATCTTACATTTTTTATTTAGTATTTTCTGTTATAGTTTTTACTTACCGAGATGAATATGTAGGTAATCAAGTTTTTAATGTACTTTATTTTTAGAACAGTTTTTGGCTTACAGAGTATTGCAAAGAAAGTAAACAGAGTTCCCCTGCACCTTGTACCCAACTTCTTCTATTAACCACTTACATTAACGTGATCCATTTGACAAATTGAAAAAGAGACAGTGTGAACGCATTAGCAACTGAAATCCACGCTTGGTTATGCAGGCCCTCGGCCGCTGCAGCTCTCCAGGAGCTGCTGCGTCCAGGCCTCAGCATTACCCTCTCGGCCACCCCCTCCTACTGGCTCCAGTGAGAATTCAGCCCCACGCAGCTGCTGTGCATCGATTCGGCATCCATCACCCCGCCCCGTCATTGTGCACTTCCTTGTCATCCCGTGTAAACTCAGCGCGGACACTTATCCCCGGTCCCACAATCAAGACCATCTGAATCCCTCCGCAGGGCAGGGCAAGCGCTCGTTAAAGGAATGTCTTTGACAATCCCATGCTCTGGCAGCTGTCCTGACTGAGGAAAAACGGGTAACCATGGTGAAAGGGAGCCGCTGACGTTCCCAATCACTGCGCTGAAATGAGTTATTGATCCTGTGCGACAATCCTGCTGTATCTATCTACTTATTCTGTTTCTTCCCCAACACTTTGCATCTGGCCCATTTCCCTTGAACCTGCAACATTGCACCCCCCACCCGTGCTCTTGGTGGACAGTCTCAGTATTTACCATGCCTGCTTCTTCCTGCACCTGTGCCCCGTAGGCCCATTTCTCCTTCTGTTGCCGGGGCTGGTGGTACCATGTGGTTGTTACTATGTATACAGGTAGAACACACTGGTTAGGACTGAGCCCTCTGCTGAACTGTGGGTCATGCTGTACATGTGGTGCCCCTTTTCGATCTGTTTTCATTCAACTCAGCAGCCAGAGGCATCCTGTTAACAAGGAAACCAGATCCTGTTGCTACATCACATTGTGGATGAATGGATGTAGTAGAGACTCTAGCTGATGCAGCAACAATCAACTTTTCCTTAAACTCTGGCTTTCTCCTCACCAAGGACCTTGCGCGATCCATTTCAGTGGCTCACTACCACGGGCACACCCTGTGTTATATGTGCCAGAGCTTTTCTACTTCTGTAATGAATGTAAAAGTCAGATTTGCTAATCTTACCATGACATTCTTTATGTATATGAAGAAACATATGCAAATGTATGCATATAGATAGCTAGATTATGAATATTTATTTGTTTTATACTGAGTTTTCCTGAAGAATTTCAATTCAAAGCTTTAGCTGCAGGACGATGACTTCATCCTGGGCCATCCTGTCATGCGTCTGTCACCTCTGTTTTGCAAGTCAGTCCCCTTGCTCATCGTCCACAGCTGCTACTGCACGCCTTCTTTACTCCTCACATGACACCTTTCCTGCTCCCTCCTAACACATGTTCTGAAGTTTTCCAAAGTGAAAACGGAATTTTTAGGCGAAGTTCCTAAAACTACCCCGTTATCCCCAAGCTCCTCCTCCCTACTGCAGGTAGAGGTGTCTCTTACACAAAGCTTTGCCTTTCTCTTACTATTCGCACCCAATTCCTTCCTCATTTTGCAGAACCACAGGCCCTGTGGTAACACCCTTGGGTGCTGCTGCTGATTCCTTCTCACCGCCATGTTCGCACCTTGCCCCGCAGATATCAGAGACCCTCCACTCTCTGCTACACGCCCTCTGCTTTTCTCCGTGGTTTTGTTTTTGAGTGGTCGCCGCCATGAGCCAACCTTTAATTTCCATCTGCAAACAACGCCTCCTTAATAGACGTCTCTAGCCACTCTCTCCTGGTTTACATTTTGCAAGTACTTTTGAGACCCTCTACTTGGATGAGTCACATCAACCCTAACCTGTGCAAAATCTTCTCTCTAAATCTGTTCTTCTGATTCCTACTGTAATGAAAGGCAGCGCCATCTATAATTTTGCAGAAATTGCAGCAGGGGTACTACCTTTAACTCTTTTCATTTCCCCCCCACATCCAAGCAACATGCTCTTCTGTTTTGATGCTCTCTAAGGCCTGAATCCACTCGGCTTGTTTGCTCAACACGAACTCTTCCTTAGAAGGGGTCCCACCATCTCCTACTGAGATTCCTTCAACACACACAACACTGTACTTGTGGCCGCAAGTGTTTCTTCCATTCCTCTCCTGATTCATAACACATTCAGAGTGATCTGTCTTTATCCAAAACATGAGCAGCTTACTTGAAAAACACTGTAATGATTTCTTTCACCTTCAAGTCAAATTCAAACTTGCTGACATGTATACAACAGTTTACATAGCCCTGTTTCTTTTTCCTTTATCACTGGATCCTCTGCTCACGATTCCCAGGTGAACCAAAGCATCAATTCAGCTCTGAGTCATAGCATGTTGTCACTTGCTTTTGGTAGTTATTATTCTTCATATCTACCTGGAATACTTCTAACCTCCTCCTGCACCTTGTCAGCGATTCGTGCTCACAGACGGGCATGTTCACCCGGGTGATGCTCGGGTTTGTGTGGATTCGATTCTCTTGTTCTGTGACTCCCTGACACTCGGCATCTCCCACCCCGTTTATTATGCTGGTTTTGCTTGCAGAACTGTCTGCTGGAGCAACACTGTTGCAGTCCCTCAGAGCGGGAGCAGTGCCTCCTGTAAATCATGTTCATATGTACACCCTGACAAAGAGGAGACACTCAGTAATTATTAGGAGGATGAGTTAACTGATTTTTTGTCTCAGCTACTAAATATAAAGCACATCAATCTAAAGAAGATATTTTAACTCTCTTTGAATATTTAAATAGCTTTCTCAGGAAAAATGAATTAAATGTATTGTATGGATAGTACAGAATTGGGATCAGAAAGCAAACATTATGAAGAAGAAAAATCAACTTGAATACATTGAGGTACTCTCTCATGGTGGGAGATGACTGGGAATAGAACATGTTCACTTGGGGGGGAGCCCCCTGGATCAGAGGTTGGTCTCTGACAGTAGAAGAATCATACAGGCCCAATTCATTTGTAGTCTGTCTCATGAGGATTTCACAAAATTATGCTGCACTATGAAGAGTTTTGAGGCGTTAAAGAAGGTGGAGTCACTTATATAGTATTAACCAAAATCTGCATTCAGTTTGGCAAAAGTTGACCATGATCTGCATGTGTGGAGAAGCAGCACCAGTATGCACTGTTGGTTCACGGTCACATTCACCCTCCCAAGTCCAAGACTATGAAGACGGAGCTAATAACAGGTGAGCTCTGAGATGTTCATAACTGAATCGCTCTCTCTGTGCTCTGGAGATTATTTCTGAGGGGGGCGTTTTAACTTCCCCAGGACAACAGAGGATATAAATCTAGAGGCAGAATAAGCTTCACGGGTTGTTGCTAATGTGGCCCCATCACCACACATACTGTCCGTGCTCAGGGGTGTACGCTCTGTGGTCATTATCCTGAAATCCACACAATTTTAGTTTTGAATTGGTGCTCTGAAGCTTCAGTCCGATAGAAGAACAGAGCATATGTTAGGGGCCTGGAGCCTCAGCTCACTCACGTGCAGCGCCAGCCCCCATGGCGGCCTCCTTCCCCACCCCACCCCGCCCCGCCCCAATTCTTAGCATCTGCCCCTCCCTGCAGCAGCTGGTCGTTTTATCCATGGATGGGGTTGATTTCTCTCTATGAAACTTGAGACTCAGTGTTTTAAATTTTCATCTGTTACAACAATTTTTAATGTGTGTGGTTGGTAGGCTTTCCTGTACCTTTTCTAGCACCTCGTTTGCTATGCATTGTTCTACAGTTGCTCTCTTAACAATGTTTACAAATTATTCCTTGTTTTCAGAGCCGGTGGGATTTTCCTGGTCCGCTGGCTTGGAGGAGGTCTCTGGGGGAGCATTCAGACAAGTCTAGGGGCTGTCCAGCCCTCGGTTTTCACAAAGCAAGCGCTCTCTCACACTGCAGTTTGGTTTCTGGAAATGTTACTGGGCACTGCTCCGAGATGATGCAGATGATGAGATGATGAGATGATGATGATGATGATGTCGACGACGACGATGACAACGATGATAAAATATAAAATGCTGATGTCAGTCTGCTACCGGGCCATATATACACTTTTATTATTATTCGTTTGCTTTGTAGTCCATGCATTTTGAGTGTTCTGTTGCAGACAGATACAGGTTTTCCACCTTGAGCTGGACCTTTGACATTCAGGGAGTGGATTTCTACTAGTTATTTTACCTCCTGATATTCTCACCACTTATTTCTCTCTGTGACGCGTGTGTCCTTCAGGTCTTCCTTATGTAGCTCACCTGTAACTCTTTGATATGTAAGGGGTTTCAATTTATCTCATATTTTAAAAATAGAGCTATCTTTTTCTTTGTTCTTAAATAATTTTCAGGAGCTGAAAGTGTTAATGCTTAATTATTATGCTATATTCAACCCATAACTATAAAGAAATGTATATATATACATAGATACACACACACACATACTATGGCATGTATTAACAATACCCCAGGGAAAACCATTCATATACTTATATGTTTGATAATAAATTATATTTCTGTCAAGAGTAAGATTAAAAATGGGGTGCATATCTTTAATTAATATTATTCTAAAGCAACTTATATTAAATAATTATCATTTGAATACCCAACTGATAAAGATGCTTTAACCCAGTGGTCTCCAACCTTTAAGGCACCAGGGACCAGTTTTGTGGAAGACAATTTTTCCACAGACTGGAGAAGAGGATGGTTTTGAGATGATTCAAGTGCATTACATTGAAGTTCACCTCCTGCTGTGCGGCCTGGTTCCTAATGGGCCCGGACCAGTACCCATCTCTGGTCCAGAGGGTGAGGACCCCTGCTTTAACCAATGCATTAGAAGATCAGGATTATCTAATTCTTCAGAAGATCACCAAGAGGATTTAGACAACCTTGAATATTAATAATATATGTTAATTTCTATGGAAATAAACAAACAGAATGGTGAACATAGTGTGCAATTTTATCTATAATAAGTTTTCTATATTCTTCTGGGCACGTAGTCTGAAATCCATAAAGTTATATATTTTTTAAGTATCAAGGATTGAAATGTGAAAATACATTGGATTACAGTTATTAAGATAACGCCTCAGGGAAAAGGAGAAAAGCTTCTTCAACCTCCCATGTAGATATGTCAGCCTTTGCAGATGCTTTTCTCTGTGCCATTTTGTGCGTTAATCCAACTTAATTAAAAGTGCTGTGTGTGTGTGTGTGTGTGTGTGTTGGACAGCATCTCTGAACACAGTCCTCATGTCTTCCCCTTGTAATACTACTGCTATTGGATTTAAATTTCATGTGGGATGTTATTTACTGTGCTGTTGCTTATCTTCGAATACTCCCTTGACACTGAGATGTTTCTGAAAATAACATATTTTTAAAAAACGATCACATTTTTATCTATTATGGCAGTGGAAGGACTTTGGTCAGTGTGATGGGATGATTGTATTCCCCCTCCCAAATTCACTTGTGAAAATCCTAACTGCCAGGACCTCAGGATGTGACTGTATTTAGAGTCAGGCGCTTGGCAGAGGTAATTAAATTCTTTTGAAAAATCTTTTTCTTTTCTTTTTATTAAGTTAAAATGAGGCACTAGGGTGGAACCTAATCTGATGTGATGGTGGCCTCATACAAGAGAGGTAATTGGGACACAGACTCACACAGAAGGAAGACTGTGGGAAGACAGGGGGAGAAGACAGCCAGACGGAGGCCTCAGAAGAATCAAACTTTGCTTCCACATTGATCTTCCATTTCTAGCCTCCAGAACAGTGAGAAAATAAATTTCTGTGGTTGAAGTCACTCGGTGCAGCAATTTGTAATGACAATCCCAGCAAAGCTGTGCAGTTTGCAGGTTATTTCGGGATGTCGTTATAGATCAAGAAAACAAAGAAATACAAGACCACTCATTTGTCAGCATTCACATTTAAAGATGGAAAGATTTGTAGAGATTATTTTGCTCAGAAAGTGATCCGGTCTCTGAAAAACCGACCTTCTTCAAAGATGTATTTTTGTCTTGACAATGTTTACTTGATCATCTTCAGTGGCCAGGTAGAATATTATCACACCACTCAACAAACTTTTCTCTCATTGTCTTCTATGGTGACCAAAATTTTGAGGTTCTTTATTTTTGAATAAAATGTATTACTATTTGCATTGAAACTATGATATAAAATAATAAGAGATGGCCTAAATGATCAACAATAGGTTACTTAAGAAGTAAGTAAAAGAAAAAGCCACACAGGTCAATTTAAATAACTAAAATGTAAAACAAGAATAATTTTCCCTTCCCACTGAAAGGCAGTATACACTACAGTCTTGGTGGCATATAGCAAACTATAGAAAATGTAGATAACAGATTATGTTTAAGAAATGTTAAAGATTCTTCGTGCGTTTTGTCTGTGATGATAATATTGCTTCCCCACTTCTTTTCCCAACGGTGTTCTCTGCACTTCCTAAATAATCTACTTAGAATCGCATTCTTAATTTAGGGTCTGCTGCTGAGACACCCCGAGTGGGCGGTGGTCACACTTTACAGCCAGAGCACAGTTCTCAACCCAAGAAACTGCAGCTCAGCGTCTGTGATGTAAGTGCTTTCGAAAGTAACCTCAGGGAGGAGGCCCCTGAATAAAAATCGGATGGTGCGTGGGGAACATTCTTAACTGCACTAGATAGCCTATAACCATGTTTTATGTGTAAGTAGCAAGCGAATTTGAGGATAAGCATAGTTTTGAAATTATTGTAGCTAACACTTCCATATAAGTGTGTTTGAGCTCATTATGCTATAGAAACACATTTTTTTTCATAATTGTAAAAATATGCTTATCCCGCAAAATTTCCACTGTAAAACTGTTTTTTAATTTTCAGTGTTAGGTATGGGTCTGTATTTCATTTTCTAAGAGGAAGCTGAAAATCTTAGCTTTCTTCTCTCTCTACTATAGCTAATTATAAATGAATGAATGAATGAATGAATGAATGAATGAATAAATAAATAAATAAATAAGGAAATGATACCAGCCTCCATTTCAGTATACTGCTTTGGTGATCAGCTAACTCTTTCTATTCATCTCACCACATTTGGAAACCACAGTCACACTAAGGTGTACCTGGAATGGAGGCCAGAAGGCAATCTGTTTCAGCGCAGCCCCGTGGAAGGGAGCCGCCTCCCCCACAGGGCTTACAGGCTGTCCCAGTGCCTGTGGAGAGGGACAGGTCACCAACTCACTTGGCGGGCCTGCGTAATCCTTAGATGTCACCTTTTGACATTAAAATAAATCTGACCAAGCTAACTTAATTCCTTGCTGACATCATTTGAAACATGTTCCAGACTCTTTCAGTTCCTGCCTCATCAATGTTTCAAATGGGCTGAAGGTAAATGGAGATACCATTCCAAAGTGTTATCCAAATGTTCGCTGTAAGCTTTTAAGTTTCTTCAAATATCATGAAAATAAAGTGACATAATTAGTGTGCTTTGCACAGACGCTCAAAAACAGTGTCTAAGGAAATGCTTTTGGTGAATATAAGCCAGTGGGGTTGCGGAGCTGCTTCCCATGTGAAGGGGAGTTTATGACAGTACTAAGTCATTTGGTATCTCTGATCAGATCAAGGGCAAAATTGAAAGTAATAAGAATTGTCTAGAGTAAATGAGATGTTATTTATACAGTATATGACTCAAAGTCTTCATTTCTGTGTATCAGTCATATAAACCTAAAATTTGAATCTTGAGATGGATAAATTTATATTTTATGCATATTATGGAAAAATGCCAGTGACACTATCTAATTTGTTACATCCCTCAAGAAAACCACTCCGCCTGTTTCAGGACATGAGAGCTATAAATCCTGTCCCAAGGAGATAAGAGAACCTTCTCATCTCCCTAACTGCTTTTAAGACAGTCAGCATAATGTTGAATCATTTATAAAGGGCATGGAGGCATATTAGATCAATGACATTTTTAGGCAGAATAACTTATGTGTATATGGAGAAGTCTATGTTTTCAATTAATACATTGAAAGCAAAGATTTTGAGCAAAAATGAAATCCATATATATGATATAGTATTTGTCATTATTGTTTTTCTTGAATTATGAGGCAGACTACCTTCTTGTTGATGACAATTTATGGTACATTTAACTTCAATTCCTGGTCTGTTATTACTTGCCATTTATGATTGTTTGCTTTGCACTTATGCATTTATTATAAGAGAATACAATAAAGGATGCAGATGGACATCCCAAGGGAAGACATGCATAGGGTGAGGTGTGTGGGAAGGCTTCCATACCTTCTCCAGGCACGCCAGCCCCCCAGCACCTCCATGGGCTCACTGACTCGGAAGCTCTCCAAACCCCATGCTATCCGGATTTTATGGAGCTTTCCTCACATAGGCATGGCAGGTCATTAACTTCATTTCCAGCCCTGCTGCCTTCTCAGTAGAGTGGGGAGTGGGGCTGACAGTCTCAAGCTTGTGATCATGACTCAGTCCTTCTTGTGATCAACCCTCCTCCCCTAAGGAGCCCACCAGGGTCACCTCATTAGAACAAGAGACACTGGTAGGATTGAGGGTGGGAGGTGGGGGTGGATGGGGTAGGGGAGATGGTAGCAGGAAAATACAGACAACTGTACTTGAACAACAATAAAAAAATGGAAAACAAAAGAACAGGAGACACTTGACATAGAGCTCCTGAAACCCCCGCCATTTGTGCCTTTTAATTCAGGCAGAGAAGAAGCAATGGGAATGAG
>PVKM010008605.1:0-38648 GCA_004027735.1 Carollia perspicillata
AGATCTTATATGTTCTAACTAAGCTGTAGTAGTTATATAATATGAGCATTATTTTAGTCAACTTCCATCAACCTACTAAGGAGCAAAACACTTTTTCCAGATATAAGAATTACAATAATAATATACGAATAATAGTAGTAATAATAATAAAACTCACAGGGGCTGAGTTCTCATTAAGTATGCTAAGAACTTTATATGTGTTATCCCATCAAAAGAAAACTGCAACATGATGAAAATGTTCTGGAATCGAATAGTGGTGATGGTTGCTCAACCTTGTAAATATACTAAAACCACTGAAGGGCACCACTTTAAAAGGGCAAATTTTATGATATGTGAATTATACCTCAAGTAAAAAAAATAAAATTGTATGGGTCAGAGTCTTGGAAAATTATGAATGCAGATGTAGTCTGAAAAGTGTAGTGAAGGACATAATGAAGAGCAGGCCAGTCTTTTATAAATATGGTTGAAGAATTAAGGCAGATGGATACAAACTAGACCTAAGTAGTGTGTAAAGGTCAACTGTCAAGGCTTACAGAGTTTTACTAGACACTCTGAGGACCAAGAGATGAGTGTAAACCTCTAGGAAAATAATATCACTGTCAGGATATTATTTCATGGAATGAAAGGAGGTCTAGCATCCTGTTGAGTGGGGATATATTGCAAAAGGCACTCTATCTTAACGAAGGTTTTATGGGAAAATAAAAATACAATTTTCTTAGAATGTATTGGCACTAAGTGTAATCTTTCTGGGACGGTATCACCCTAGATCTCATCCACTTCTTGTTCCCTGTGTGGTGCTATGAAATGTTCTTAGCCAAAAAGAAGTAAGTGCTTTGCAGTAACCTTACCCTTGACTCAGCCCTCTGAGCATGCCTTGGTGTCAAGGTTTTTCCTGTAACAGAGATGGCTGAGGCCATCTGTTTTAGATGCCCCTCCAACTTAGGTTGCAGTACTGCTATTGCTTAGCTCTATGATTTGGGGCACATTAGGTAAACTCTTTGAGAAGGTAGCAGTTATCTTTCAGGTCTGCCAGGACTTCTAAGGAGATACATCATGTGGAGCTCAATGGCTGGCACCCCATAAGAACTCTAATACATAGGGACTGGAAAGAGATATGAGAGACAGAGGGAACCTATCTTCTGTGTCCCTGGCTGTCTTCCCTACCCCTGTCTGCTGATTGTGTTGCAGCTGTTGAAATGATGGCTGGCTCGTGCCTCACAACTAGAGGCTCCCCGAGACCCCTCCGAACCCTCCCCACATGATTTATCTCTCCACAGGGCAACGGATACACTATACATGTTTGCATTGTCCACACACTTAAACATAATGCAGAATGTGTATTATATATTCGATTTTTATTTATTAGCTGAATGAATTTTTAAATTATTCTGTAATGGGGAAAATGGAAGGTAGGGTAGCAGTAGCTTTTGGTTTTTGAAATGGTGTTTTGTTTTTGTTTTGTTTTGTTTTGTTTTTTGAGCAGAGGTGCATTTCCAGTTCAATGCCAGGTTAAAACAACTAGACCGAAACCACTTAACATTATGGACCATCTGGAGTGATAAACACAATCTCTTTCAGCCAGTAGGACCTCTAAACCATTCATTTGGAAATGTGTTTGGTTGAATTAGCAATTATCTGAATTGGTGTGTTTGTCTAGAGATAAAAAATATCAAACAAACAGGTGGGTCTCTGTCACGCTTTGTGCTGTTACTCCAGCAACAGTGGCCGCAGGCCTCTGAGTCCCTCTAGAGCCTTAAAACCTCTGCTCCCTGGCAAGGCTTAGTCTCTGGAAGAGCAAGACAAAACATTTGGCCTGACCCTGTGTTCAGCATGGGAGTTGTTCTCTATTCTGAAATGGGCACAAGCCTCACGTGCATTTGAAGACACTGTCAAGTTCTGTCCAAATTGGGCCCCTGGAGCATAGGACTGTATCATATTCTGTTTTATCTGTTTTATATGCATGTAAATGAACATATGTCTGCATCTATACCATACAAACATGTTGCTGGAAGTATGCCCAAGATACTGAAAATACCACTAAATCGTAACCTTGGTTAAATTTCAAGTGAATGTGTGGTTGCAGCTGAAATTTACTGGTGCATTAAACCAGGGCACCACTTGCTAGAACTTTCAAGCTCCTTCCCAGTGTCTCCTTTCATAGTGTTTCCTTTTAACTTGGCTTAATAACATAATCATTATTCAGAAATGAGCTTTTGTGAAAAAATTAATAATTACCTTTGTCTCTATTTATTTAATGAATCCATGGAAAGACTTCATTAAATTATAAATGCCTTGCTACTGATTTTCTCATAATAGATTTTTGAAATTATGCTGTGAGCCAGTTATCCATTTCAAGGAAGATACAACGCTGCAAGATCAGTACATGTCCAGCGAAATTACTGCTGGTTTTGCTAATGCAATATTCATGAGAATTTGCTGGAGACAATCACATTTAATCCCAGAGAATACGAATTTGAAATGAATTTTTTTAAATTGTAATTATCCATTGGTAAGAAAGTTTAGCAAGTTTTATTTGTTTATATAATTGAAATGATTTTCTATTCTGACAACATGGGGAGGGATGTGTTTTGAGAACACTTACAATTTCTGAATGGAATCATAAACTTAGGTCCTAAATATTGATTGACATTAATATTTTGTAGTTTACATATATTTTTATGTATTTGTTTTGAGAGAGAAGTTGGCTCTGTGGCTATCCTTTATGATTAAATTGTGTTTCAAGGATATGAGGTGATTTGAGTGGGGAATAATCTCTGAATTGGGATACAGTCTGTCATTGTCTGAGCCTGCTTTGGTGGTATTCAGTTCTGTTCTAGGTGACTCTGGAATTTGAACCTATGAGACATCAACGATATTGGAGGTCAACATGTCCAAGGGATGATGAACATCACTTAAAAGTTAGAAGGTCTCCAACCATTACCACCCCTCATTGTTTCTTAGTAGTTTGTTTTATCGTGTTGCAAGGAAGGCATTCCTGTGAAATCTTGGAATTTCTGTACACTATAAAATAAGCATTTTACGTCATATTGCGGAAAATATTAGGGATGAGGTAAAGGAACTTTTTGAGTTTTATACATTTTGTGCCTTTAGCATTATAATGCTTGCATTCACAGAACTTGAATCTCCTTAAGGATTAGAACCCTGATTAAAAAAAAAAAATGACTACTAAGCATTCTTATCAGAAAAGATAGGAAACTTTAAGAATTTCTTTCTGTCAGTCTGGGATAAGAAACATGACTATAATAGAAAAGATCTTAAAACAATGGGTAATGCTATTGTTTTTCAACTCTGTCGAAAGATCTGATTCCTAGGATACAACAGGAGTTTAAACATGTTCTGTGGAATATCTCTTTCTGATCCAGGAAAATCCAGGGAAAGTTTGAATGCTACTTTTACTAGTCTTGAATAGTAAAAATATACTGTTTACTTTTTTAAAAATATTTTATTTGATTATTTTTAAACAGGGGAAGAGTGGGAGAAAGAGAGGGAGAGAAACATCAATATGTGGTTGTCTCTCATGTGCCCCCTACTGGGGACCTGGCCGGCCACCCATGCAGGTGTCCTAGACTGGGAATAGACCAGCAACTTGCTGGTTCACAGGCTGGCACTCAACCCACTAAGCCACGCCAGCCAGGGCTCATATGTTTACTTTTAGCTACGAGAAGTATTTTTTTTTTAATTGTTGACACTATTACAGATACTAAATCCATTACAACTGCTTGGGCTGATTTGGAGCCGGCACTTGCACTGGAGGAGGGGACAAGCATTGTTTCTCCTCCGGTTCCCAGGACATTCATTTCTCACCTCCCCCACACCCCACCCTTCCCCGCCGCCCTCCCTGTATCCTTCAGGGATGAAACAGAAAGGCAAAAGGCAGAAATGACCTTACTTGGCTGTTACAGGAGTAGCCATCTAGCTGGGCTTAGCCTATGCTCTAAACTGACTCTCAGGAGCACTCTTGAGGAAGCATGTTAGTGGTGTTTTTAATGCTCTTAACCACATCACTAGTGCTTCTTTACCTGCCGTTTCCTTGAGGGGAGTAAATGCTCCTCCTTCAGGTGGTCATTTAGGATATTTGCCTCACCCACTAGGCGCCCCACTACTGCAACTTCAGGGTTTTTTGTTGAGCTGTCTTCCCCACTTCCCACCCCTCACCCCAGTGGCTCCCTGGGACAGGACCCACCACAATTCTGTGCTGGCTTTCTAACCTCTGTCACTGGCAGTGCTCACCTGTCCCTTGTTCTGACAAACTCACCACGTGTGGCTGCTGGTACAGTAATATCCCTTTGTCCTGACATCAGCCCATTGTCCTGATTGTCACTGTCCTGATATCAGTCACGATCTTTCCCCTTGAAAATTTCCCAGGCAGGAGTCAAATCCCAGTGTGCTGGCTACCCCACCCACTGCCACCCAATTCCAAGAGCCAAGAATCAAACTTTATTGTTTCACTGAAGTTCTTTTTCCCTGCACTTGAAAGAAACAAGGGGGAAGTAACCTTCCACCTTGGATATACTTGCAAATCATATCACATCTCAATTCTCCCTGATAATCCTCTTCTAATTATAAATCTTCTCTTGCCCTTTCTCTTCTCTTTAATGGGTTGGAAATGGGTCCCAAATTTAAGGTCCCAAAGCGGTTTTCAGTGCTTTCCTTTTTAAGCCTGGCTTAGGCAACTTTGTACCTTGTTTCGTAAAATGAAAGTAGCAATCTGATTCTTGACTTATCATCTTAAGATTACAGCTGAAACCGAGACAAAAAATAATTTATCTTAGCATCCTTTCCATCCAGATACTAGTTTCTTGCCGTCCTCTATAAAATTATTTTAAGCACTCGTTGATGCACGTGGTATAATCTACAAGGCACAATGCAAAGTCCTGTAGTGTTCCTGCTGTGGCAGGAAATGATAAAGCAGGGAGCAAAGAACATCCGGAGTTGCCAAATCTGCTAACTGCAGTAAGGGTGAGCCAGCACTCCCAACATTCAGCCTAGGTAATGATGAGGAGCATAAATCCTAGAGCCAGACTGCCTGGATTCGAATCACGGCTTTCCTCTTTCTAACTGTGTGACCTCAGCCAAGTCACTTAATCCCTCTGTGCTTCGGTTTTCTTATCTGTCAAAGGGAGATAAACTAGCACCTTCCTGGTGGGGCTCTTATGATGAATACTGGAGTTAGTATTAGAGTTAGTACTTGAAACACTATGAAGGTGTTTGTTAAGATATCAACAAACCTCTTAAAGGAAGTTCTTAATTTTCCTGGGAATTTATATTAGGTGTATATATTTATATATCTATATCTATATCTATATCTATATCTATATCTATATCTATCTATCTATATATATATATATCTATATCTATATATATCACTTTAGATAACTTACTGAAAATGAGCAATCAGGAATTCGGCCAGGACGAGGAGATAATGAATGTTCACACAAATAAGCTGTGCAAAAAAAAAAAAGTCTTCACAGGCCCTTGGATAAATGTTAAGTTTTATTGGAACCCCACTGTTTTTTATGACCTGATTCACTCTACAAAAATCGACATGCCTTACCTTACAATGGCATGTATTTTAGAGTAAGGCTTATGAGAAATATGGTAGGAAATAAAAATAAGTCCAGGGACAACAGTGTGCTGAAAGTCTATGCAGCCAGTAAAATTGCCCTACTCACTCGTACTGTGCGTTTCCTAATAACCTTCGTTTAAAAGGGGATATGAAAAAAAGGAAATATGTTAAGTCATATTGTCTGTCAAAACCTAAAACAAATCAAAATTTAAAAAATTAGAAAACATACTGACTTATTATAAGAAAAAGATCTTTTACAGGAAGGAAGAACCAGGAAAAAGAGAAACAGGAACCTATAGGATGTGTACATGAAAGGCACAGTGAGCACTGTCCCAAACAGTGCCTTCAGATGCCTCCCTTCAGTTAAGGCAGTTTTAGACAAGATTTTCTTGTAATGACTTTCAGTGTAAGCCGATACTGTATGCTTGCCACTTAGTTCAATGACGGGAATCTGGCAAGAGGTCTAAAGGATGTGGTCCAAATGGTCAGGTTTTTGATGTTCTGAATATAAATTTCTACAGAAATGGATGGAGTATATGTCCTTTAAAAATACCCTTCCACTTGTAGTTTGTCTCAACTGAGGCATGACGAAAGGTGAACTACAGATAGTTTGAGGCTATGGATGTGGACAAGGGCAAATCCGCATGCTTTAAAAATCAACTGAGCTCATGGAGACAGAGGACAGTCTTGTTAGAGAATGCTTCTCAGAAGCAGAGGGCTTAAACACAAGTTTTCCCTTGCCACTTTGTATCATGCAATTCTAAAGTTAACAACAGATTTTGAAATGATTTGTAATACTGCGTTGCATAATTCAGGGAGGGAGTTAATTTTAGGTAGCCATATCTTAGTCTAGATAGAAGCTAATAATGAGGGAACTGAATTCTAACTCTAGTACCCATTCATTAAATTACGTGACCTTGAACAAGTCACTGCACCTTCCTGTGTCATGGTTTCATCATCTATAAAATGAGAAATTGAATAAATTTCAGGCTCTTAGCACTGGATGATTTGTGTGTATGTGAAGAATGACTAAGAAACTACACTCATTCAATGCCTGTCTGTGCGCCCATACCCTTTAGAATGATCTTCTATATTGTGAGAATTTGTCAGTTGTCTCTAAACAGATTTTGTTGCTCTGATTTCACCAGTTATTAAAAGGGAGAATGTCAAGCCTCATTTTTCTAGTGAAATCTAAAGAGCGGATTAAAGGAGCTGTGTTACCGAACATGAAAGGATGTCCCTTCACACAGGCGGCTGTGCACCTTGTCTGTGGCAACCCCTGGAAAGAAGGCAGCTCAATTCTCTTGAAAGTCTGTCTGTTGGAATATCAATTATCCATAAAAGAGATGCTTCAGATGTACCCAAATGTCAAGAACCTTTCTTCCACGACATGAATTTGTCAGAAGTAAAAATGGAAGGAAAGCAGCTGTTGTCTGAAGCATGTCCTTGATCAATACCCTGCGTGTAATTCTTCGTAAATGTTGACTAATCTGTACAACTTTATACAACATTTTTCCCTCTTCCCTTCCAGCACCAAGGAAAAATTGGAGTTAAATTTAATGTTGGGACAGATGACATCGCCATCGAAGAGTCCAATGCAATCATTAACGATGGGAAATACCATGTAGTCCGTTTCACGAGGAGTGGTGGCAATGCCACATTACAGGTGGACAGCTGGCCCGTGATCGAGCGCTACCCTGCAGGTAAGCCAGGGAATGTGTATCCTGGGAAGATTTTATGAAAAGCAAAGTGGAAAACAAAGCACTGTTTTTGCGTTCGTTTCACCAAATTGTGGGTTTTCTAAGAAACCATCAAGTATTTATTGGACTTTAGAGTCGTGTCAATGTACTGCTGTCCTAAATTGTTCTTGATACAGTGTACCGATGGCATTTTATAGAGGAACTGGAAGGCACACGTTATCATTTGCAAACTTAGGACATCAGTGAAACCAGAAAAATGCACACATAAAAGGCACAACATGTCAAAGCTCTTTTTACTGGATCCTTGCATTCGAACAAAGGAAAGGCTTTGTCAAAAGTAACGGAGTCAAAATTTAAAGCTATGGGAGGGAATATTAAAACATTTTTTCCCTGAAAGAAAATAGAAGCAGATGATTTCTTTGATGATGTTATGTACCTGAAACTCATGAACGGTGCAGAGAGAGGGCCATGGGACACACCGGGAAATAGTAAAGGGACTGTTTATTGTACCGTAAATCAGCAGTTAGGAGAGCGTGTCAGTAAATGAAGTTTGTTTTCACTGTCAAGTAACCATGGGGTTTCACAAGGATTCTGACACTAGTATTACTCTTTTCAAGTCTATAAAACGAATGCAAAGCTATCATAGAAAAAATACAAGTCATGAACTTTGCAAGCACTGCATTGTTGAAACGAAGGCAGTAGTTAGATGTTTAAACCAGTGTTACTTGTGGTTGTATACATTCTCAATTAAAATAATACTTTATTTTAAAGTAAAGTACAAATTAAAAGTATAAAGGTATTTTATTGCAATTATTATCCTCTCTGCACTTTGGTGCAAAAGAGATTACTTAAAGCATCAGTCTCATTTCCCTCTGCTCCCCTGTGAGATACAACTTCTTTGTACAGTAGAAGATATATAACTCAGTATAGAGAAAGTATAAAAAGAGGTTTTCATTTTGTACAATAACAATGATTTTAAAAATGTATCTATAAACTCCTACATTATGAGGATTTGTTCCTCAGAAGAAATAATTTGAGGAAATAACTAAATTACTAAATCAAGATAAATTTGCCATAGTACTGACTCACAATTATGGAATCAAATGTCTGTGATGCCCATTTGGACCTTTGCTGACATAAAATTTTATGTCACCCAGCCTCATTTCAAATCTATTTTATAAACTCAGTGTTCTTCAAATATTTGCTGAATTAGATGTAACAAAAACGGCTCTGTGATAAAATTTAGAAGCAAGAGCCTTACTAATAACTGCCTGTTATAATACTAGCAAATAGTAGTCACTCAATAAATATTTGCTGAATTTATATCCTGGGTAGTTATCTCAATTTTACACTATAATTATGAGAATGTATACCTTCTGTTGCCATCTATAATGAGATGAAATGAAAAATCTGGAAGGAAAGAAACTTATATCTTCATGCAACATTACATAGCACCCGATAATCCCATATTACATTTACTGAAATCCTGGTAGAAATGTATTTGTAAAAATAACTATAGCCTCAGTGGAATTACAGAAGAGTCAATTGGTAAATTTCCTGAAATGCACATGAATCACTATCTCTTTACTGAGAGGAAGTCGTGGCAGTGGACGCCATAAATGATACAAACTAGAGTAAGGTCTAGGCTTTGTCCCTGGGACGCTGTCATCTGGGAGTACGACACCTGGACATGTAAAATGATACATTTTATTATTATTATTGAGTGGCAGTTGCCTCTTGAGGCCTGGCTGTGTTTTACCAGTTTATGCTTTAAACTTATTTTAATTTAGTAACTTTTTCACTCTTTACACACTTTCCAAACTGTTATCTTTAGGAATACCATTCTAGAGAGTGTTAACAATGACCTTTGGGGGGGAGAGAGGAAGACCCACTTTTGAGTTAGTTTGAGGAAGTCTAAATGAAGCTATGTTAAAAATGTCTATACTGGGGCTTTATTATATTAATATTTATAATGCATCTCTAAAAAGGAAGTATGGTTTGCATTCTCCCAAGCACAGATAATCAGAGCCTAGTTTTCCAATGCATTAATTCATGTGGGTAAATATTTTATGTTTTTAAAAATTTCCATACCTCCCTATTGTATTAGAGCTTTGTGATTAAATTTAACTGTGAGCATACCAGGGGCTGTGTATTAGGTATAGTTCAAGGAAGTTATGGTCCCTGTCTTTTTGTGGCATGCTAATATACAATTTGAATATCAGTCATTCAAATCAGGCAGTATTAATTAAGCGGGCAAATATTTATATATTTTTTCTAGACTACTATTCGTTTAACATGGAATGTCTTATTTTCCAATCAAATGGATGCTCAATATAAAAAACAATATAAAATACATTTTAAAATCAGAAGCTGGCAAATTAACATCATAATAAGAAGCAAATCTTTAGGAATAGGTATTTTAGATCCAACCTTTTATATTTATTCCAAGATGCCTTTTAGTGCCCCTTTACCAAAAAATATTTAAACAGTAACAAATCAAGAGTGAGCAAAGTTGCAGTTATTCTGGAGGACACATGCAAGGGTAACATGCAGTATGCCCTCCAGAAAATCAGAGCGCCTGTGAGGAATTGGAATGCATACATATATAAAAAGTTAATGATCAATATATAAGGAATGCACGGGAGTCACCAGGGTTGTCATCAAGCATTTTATTAATCATCTGCTTTGTGCGCATGTCAGCATGATGCTGGGTAGGACATAAGCCATGACAATTTAAAACACCCTTTTCTCTTGGAGCTTCTTCTGCAGCAATTTCATGAAGGTTGAATACAAATATGAAAGTAGGTGTCATCTAGATTAAAGTTATTAGAACAAAGTATGTATGAGTTTAATGGAAATGTCTAGTATATCCTTTATATTGATTTGTTGGATAGCTATTTTTATTTTTAAAGTTTTCAGTATTATTATTCAGTAGAAAAACAATTGGACCGAGGCCTTTACCACCAACTTCTATAATCAGAGAAGCGGGGACCAACAGATTATACTTGGCTCCTTTTGAAATGCCTGCACTACAAAATATTGGGAATAAGGGTTGAAATTAGTAATTAAGTATTGCACTTAACCTTCCATTATAGAGCTTTGTGGTAAGTGCTTTTATATGAAGCAGTTCATCTGGTAATGACACTGTACCTGTAATGAAAAGCACCTAAAGCATTGACCAGTGATGTTACCCTGTAATTGTCTGGAAGGCTTTCATAAAGAAACTAATTAGTAGAGACGGATTATGTGCTCTTTTGGAGTATATGAAATATTCCTATAGCTCAACAATTTATATTTGAGAATAAATATTAAAGTTTCTACATAGCAGACCCAGTTTCTGTTATTTTCTATGTATGGAGCAAAGTATAGAAAGTATTTCGCAAACCATTTAACATTGAGAAAATAATTTCTTGATGCTTATCAGTTAAAGCTCTAGAATATAATGCATCATTAATCTCTGATTTGCAATTACAGTGATATAGCAAAATTTTCTCTCTCAATAAAAATTGACTATCTCTTATCATAATGTTGATCCACAAAGCCTGATACCATCTTATTTGCTCACACTAAAGATTGCTCCATATAAATCACAGTTCTCTTTGAGAATAAACCTTTGAGTTTATTTTTCTACTTCAGTGTACTGGAAAGATGTCCTTTATGCAGTATATTCAATACAAGGTCAAATAATCAGTTTTCCTGTCAAGCTAATATATCAAACCAACCGATATTTACAGGATGAATACTAAAGTAAGGGAACATGCTAGGTACCATCTGGTTAAAGACATAAGTAAAAAGTGTTCAAGATTCAAAATACATATGGGAGAAAATATAAGTTATATCATATTTGACTAAATTTTAAAAAATATTTTATTTATTTACTATTAGAGAGAGGGAAAGGGAGGAAGGGAGGGAAGGAAACATCAATGTGTGGTTGCCTCTCGAGGGCTCCCTACTGGGGACCTGACCTGAAACCCAAGGATGTGCCCTGACTAGGAATCGAACCTGCTACCCTTTGGTTCCCAGGCCAGCACTCAATCCATTGAGTCACACCAGCCAGGGCTTGACTAAATTTTTAATGAGATATACAATAAAAGAGAAAATATGTTGTAAGGAAGAAGAGGCCATTGTTGTTTGCATGGTCTAGAAACTTGATTGGGATCTTGAAAGGCTAGATTTTTGCTTGGAGGAAAGTATGCGTTCATTTTAATAGGAGTAGCAGGAAGAAATAGAGACAGAAAATATTTAGAAACCTGGTGAACAGTCCTGGTGTCAAAAAATAAAGACTTAAAATAGAGTGTGAGAAAGTAAAGAGAATGACTGCAGAATACATTATAAGATCTGGCAAACTAAATAAAAGGGGAGGCATTCCTACTTTTTAATTTCTATCTCTTTTTCTTTTTTTAACCATCAATTATTCAATGCTTGAATGCTGTGGTGTCACCAGACTGCCAGGTATCAGTGAAATGGAAATCCGCATTAGGAATGAATAGAGAGGTCAAGGACATGGTTTTTGCTTGCTGAAAGGTTAGTCTGAGAGACAAGAAGGATTCAGCAAACATACCTGTGTAAATAAACTGTGTTAACTTCAAAATAGTAGTGCAGAATTTAACTATTGCTAGAGTATTAAGAAAGGAGAAAATGGTGGTGTGGGTTGGTATAACAAAGTATATCCTAATATGTATGTAAAGATTTGAAAGAAACAGAGGAATAGCCTAAAAAGAGCCTCCACAGAGATGCTATAAATACTTTTTGCATAATTATTTGATTTGTCTCAAGATCTTAGGGGTATCATCTCTAAATCTTGACTTTGGTTTCATCTTGAAAGGCTGGTAAAATATTTCAGGACTGAGGAAGGTCATATTGATGATCGTCATTTCAATTCTACATATACTTAGTTTAGATTAAATGATTTACTTTTAGTTCAAGTCATCAGTAGATTTATTGACTATCAGCTTGACCCTCTCTGTTATTTATTTAGAGTTTCCCATTTGGTACTGTGTCAGTTGGTTTGATGATTTTATTTATTTTTAACTTTTTTTTTACTCTGTATGGTACAATTGAGACAAATCTACCTCATTTATAATCATAGCATTTGGAAAAGGCAAGGAACTTCAAAAATCTTCTATTTCACCTCCTTCATTTTTCAAAAATAAAATAAAATAAAACGGAATCTTGGAGAGGCTAATTGATTTGATCAAGATCACTCTGCTAGTTGGGGGCTCTTGTCTTCTGTCTCTGTGCACCTTACTTTATTTTGTCTGGGAGACAGAAACCAAAATGAAGAGAGAGCATTATATGCAGTTTTCCACATAGCAAAGCATAGCTTTTATAACTAAATGTTATGACTTACGTAATTGGTCATAGCTGCATATTTTAGTCCATGTCATAGCCTACCACTGCTGACCTATACAGATGCCAGTGCATACAGAACTATCTAAGGAATGTTAAACATAATAACACATGGAATAAAAATAATTTTCTTAGAAAAAACATGCTTATTTTGTTATTTTTAAATTTTTGAGTCAGTAGTACTTCTTAGTAGGCACTGATTTTTAATTTTTTTTTTTACTGGTTTGAGAGAGAGGAAGAGCAAGAAATCAATTTGTTGCTTGACACTTACTTATGCATTCATTGGTTGATTCTTGTTTGTGCTCTGACCAGGGATCAAACCCTGAATCTTGGTGTATTGGGTCAATGCTTGAACCAGCTGAGCTACCCAATCAGGGTGGCACTGATTGTGTTTTGACCTCACATTAAAAATTTTATTTGCTGCCTGGCTTATTAACTGGCTTTCACTGACTGTCAGTGAAAGACAAATACCATATGATCTCATCTATAAGGGGGGATCTAATAAACAAAATTGGCTGATAAGCAAAAAAGAACCAGAGGCATAGAAACGTGGAACAGACTGATAGCAACCAGAGGGGAGTGGAATCATGGTAGAAAGAAGGGGAAGGGACTCATCAAAGAACATGTATGAATAACCCATGGATGTGGACAGCAGGGTGAAGATCGACTAGGGGAGGGGGTGGGGGGAGGGCTGGGTGGGCAGATGAGGACAAAGTGGAAAAATTTGGGACAACTGGAATAGAATAACAATAAAAACATTTTAAAAACTAAATAGATGTGAAAAATTATTTGCAAATTAAGTAAACCATTATGAATCATTACTATTTTATTGTTTCTATAACACTCAACCTTCAGATTGGCACTATTCCCAATGTTACATATTTATTCATGTATATTTATTTCTCAGGGACATCACATGAAATTTAGTTGATTTCAGTAGCCAGAACAGGAGTGACTCATTAGAGGATTCAGTTATTAAAACCCTTAAGACTCACTCAGGAAAAAAACTAAAATCTAAGTAGAAGACTTTTCCCATGTCTTGGTTAAATGTATAGCCACGGGAAATGTTTGACTGAATCTTGTTTTTCTCCTACAAAAGTAAGACATTGAAAAAATAACTCTGTGCAGAAATGGATAAACCTCACAAAAAATTTAAATCTTTTTTTTTAAAACTAAATTACCATGTTTTGGTAGAGCCCAACAGAAGGCATGATAATCAGTATTTGGCACATTGTACGGTACTTAATAAATAATTGATGAATAAATCCAGTTTTCTCATTCAAATTCTATTTTAAAACATTGTTTGTTGCTGGTGGTTTTAGCCAAAATATACTTCTGCGCATGGTTAAATATATAAATGTTTGGTTTCTCTTTGATGTGGTTAAATGTTTACTAATCCAAATTTTCCAAAGTAAAGCTTACATACTACAAGAAATCTGAAGCCTCAAATAGTGTAACTACGTTATACAGAACTAGTGGCTATAACTCTGACATTTCTATTGTTAATTATCTTCTTTCATGGTGTTCAGTTTTTCTGGGACTTTGGGGGCTTTTCTTAATGATGAAACATAATGAACTTTTTATTGAGTAGTATATTAAATATATCTGCCCAAGTACTTAGCTTCAGAGAAATTGTATCCAAGGAGATGGAAAGAAATGATATATTCTCACACTTCTCACTCATTCTTATGTATTTTAAATAACATGGGTTTTTAATTCTTAATATCAAAGAATTCTTACCATTACTATAAGGCAACCATACTAGGATTTTTAATTTCCTAGAGAGAGAGCAAGCACTGCCCTTATGGTTTGGTGGGCTTTTGTATCTCTTAGACTACAAAATGGGCTACAAAATATAGATAACATAGATATTTTCCAAAAGATTATTTGTCACAGTACAACAAAAGTAAAGGAAATTATATCAACAAGGCTGAAGGGTCCTTAAATCAAAGTCTTGTAGATTGAATGTGAATTGTCTTTTTTGTTTCATTCCGGTTATATATATGGGGCTGTTTTTGGTGTTCCATCCCAGGGATCCTGTCAATTAGACCTATCAGTGACTTCATAGAGTTATCTTGTGCTGGAGGCTAACATACCTGTTCCCCAGGGTATTTTACCCTGTACTGTTTGAGCCAGATTCTTACAAGGCAAAATTAATAATTGTATATAAGATAATTCTAATAGCTCAAAATCAACCCTAGCAGAAAATATAAATTTCCTCCTATTTTCAGAACATGTATATTCTTTACCCCCCAAAAATAATGTATTATTAAATGCTTATTGCTGACGACAGAAATAATTTTAAAAAATAGTTTCTTTAGGTATGTGGTCTGTACCTATCATTTGGACACCATCGTAAATGATACAGAGGCTTGTGTAATTCAAAGTTCTTATGTGCCTATTTCTCCCACTGCATTTTGCTTCTCACCTAAGTCAGTCTACTTTACAACCGAGTCAACTGAGTGGGATGACTTCATAACTCCATCAGAAACCTGGAAGCCAATAAACTAAGAGGTCGACCTATGGGTTCCATATGTATTGGAGGCTAAACTTAATTGAAAGACCCATTGTAATGTAATGTAATTCAATTAAATGTATTTTGAAATACTTAACAAATAAAAAATGTGTTATTTCAAAAGTATAATTTATGAACAAGCTCTGGTTTTCTTCAGCTTTGAGGCTGAAATTTAAACAAAATGTGCTTTTCTTTTTTACTACTAAGTATTCTTTTGCTCTTTTTTTAACTACGTCAATTTCTGAGATTTTATCACTTAAAATCAGCAAATCAAATTAAATTAAGAAACATATGTTGATTCACTATCTTCAAGGTATTTTGCTATTGTATTTCCTGTCATATATAAATAGCACCCTTCTTCGTGATTTTCAGAAGATCTTCTCTCTTTATATTTTAGTTTCCTGTTACTGTATCCAACATACAACTTGATTGTGACTTAAATTCTTATAATAAAGAAATATGTTTATCCCACTCCTTAAAAATATTCATTTTAAATAAAAAATAGTGCTACCATAATTTTAAGAAAGAACAGTCAAATATATTGACTAATTGGCTTTCAGGACTTTTCTTCAAAGCTATTGATAATCAAGTTAATGAATCTATCTATACTTTACAGACAATTAATTACTCATCTAAGATACAAAAACTGTTACCACTACAAATTCCAAGTATATAGTATTTAGTAGGTGAGGTGGAAAGGATTTTAAGAAATCATTAAAGATTAAAGATCAGAGAGATGATATTTTAAAGGATGTTAGGCTTTCAGGAAACATCTCGTGGCTTTTGCAAGTGTTTAGTTGACTTTGATGGGTATAGTTTTGTAACAATGCTCTTATAATTTACTGGTTATCCAAGAGCATGTATCTTGTGCCGTGTACTTTATAATTACCTGAGTTTGATGGGAGGTAAGTCATGTTCTCAACTTGAATACGAGACTTTCTCTTAATACTTCCTCAAACACTCTGACCCCTTAATTTCCCAAGAGATTTTTATTACATTGCCCAGAAAAATTTGTATATATTTCATGGCAATACAGATAACCAGCATTTTTGTATATGATTAAGCACTTTTAAAAATTCCGCTATGAAAGGAAAACCCTCTTAGCTTTTAAAGCTGGCATTTGAAACTATGAACAAAGCTCATAATTTTTGTACCATTTTCTTCTGTCTATTGTCTACATACTTTTCTTATCTTGTAAGCTCAGGAATAAGCTGGTACTAAATGACACTTTACTTCTAGTAAACAATGACTGTGTTGAAGAGGTAGCAGAATAGCAAAAGGTTGAAATTTCACAAACTGATGTTGAAGCCCTACATGAATTACAAAAATTACACAACTGTTTTGAGCTTTAGATATTAATTAGATATTTTTTCTTAACTTCCTTTGAATCTTTGCCTCTCTAAGAATCTACTAAAGTAGGACATCTTATATTTAAAAGATACACATATATCTCCATATATACTCAACCTGTATATGTAGCTTTTTAAGGAGCTGTGCCTCAATACTCTTATGGCCTATTTACTAAGGATTCAGAGCCCTGATCTTGAGGATGTTGAGATTTTATTTATTTACTTTTCCATTTATTGATATTCGAAAGAGAGAGAGAAAAAGAAGAAGGGAAGAGAGAGACAGACAGAGAATTCAATTTGGTCTATCACTTATTTATGCATTCATTGGCTGATTCTTATATGTACCCTGACTGGGGATCAAACCTGCAACCTTGGCATATAGGGAAGAGGAAGAGGCTTTAACCAACAGAGCTACCCAGCCGGGGCCAATGATATTGAGATTTTAAAGGCAAAAAGTCTGTTTAATGAACATATGAGAAGGAACCTCCTCCTATCCAAATGAGGCTTGCTTCCAATGTAATACGATACCCTTTACTTACTTTCTAGTAACAATAATCTTCCAACCACTAATGTAGCTGCCTAGATAGAGCCTCTGGTAGCTCAGGTAAAATTCTTTTGCTTTAATAGAATAAGTCCAACTTTTATATTTCCAATTTAGGACAATTTTTCTCTCAAATATGATTATAAGAATGCCATTATATTTTGAGTAAATAAATGTATTTTGAGCACTGATACTGTATTTGATAAATTTCAGCATTGGTTCATTACATAATAAATATCCTTAAAACCAAAATGGATGGTTTCAGGGTATCATTTGAATAATCTATTGGTAAATCATCTGAGGATTGTGACATCTGATGGCATAATAACAGTGTCCAATATCTTTAAAACAAAAATGATAATTTGACATCATTGGAAATTATTAGTTTTTATTATGAGCACAATTTAATAAGCTGTTTTCATGTAGAGAGGAAAGTTTAGAACTCATGGAGGAGGACAAATTCTCTTTCCCCTTACTAGATAATTTTTATCCTCTTTTTATTACTTTCTTAATAGTTATAGTTTATTCTCTTATATATGTACCTAACTCATTCTAGGTGAATACTGACCATCCATTTCTTCCTTTACACAAAAAAGAAATCTTTAATATCAAAAGTGTTATAACTAATTGTTAATATAGCGAGAATGGTTTGTGTGACATTGATATAACCTGGCAGGCAAGGAGAGTGAACTGGAATGTGCATGTATGAACAATGACAACTTCACTGTACTAGTCAGTGGGGGTGGTAGACAATGCTGAGTGGGCATGCATACTATGTGGCTATTACATTCAAAGTGGCTGAGTGAGTAGAGCAACAAATCTGCATCAAATTTCGTGTTGAGGAAAGCTTGAACATTCCTCTGTGAAAATATTTTGGGTGATTCAGAAGGCTTTGGGAGATGAGTGCAACCCAAATAAAAGTGATGAGTGCACTACAAATAAAAGCGTGGCACAAATGCTTCAAAGATGGTTGAGAACCTGTTGAAAGTGACCCACTTTCTGGAAGGCCTGCAACAAGCAGAACACCTGAGACTGTTGAACGTGTATGGGCTGGAGTCAACAAAGATTGGTGAGTGACAATGTGAGAACTAGAAGCTGATCTGAGGATCCTAAAAGCTACTGTGTCTGAGGTTTTGATGCAGGATCTTGGTATGAAACATGTAACAAAATTCATTCTGTGGCTTCCGCTACCAGAGCAGAAGGAACATCATACTACAGTTGCTAATGACTTGATTCAAACTGCTACTAACAGACCAGATTTCTCTAAGAAGATCATAACCGGAGATGAATTGTGGTTCTATGGCTGTGATCTGGAAATGAAAGTCCAGTTGTCCCAAATGAAGTCCCCTAGTTCTCTATGTCCAAAGAAGGCATGGCAAAGTTTCAAGAATTCAAGACCACGTTAACTGGGTTTTTCGATTAGGAAGGTGTTGTCCATCATGAGTACATCCCTCCAGGCCAAACAATACATAAGCAGTACTACCTCAGTGTTCTCCATCAGAAGAGATGTGGTACATCGAAAATGGCCTTAGCTATGGGCAACTGGTGATTGGCAGCTTCACCAGGAAAATGTGCCTGCTCATACATCATGTCCTGTGCAGTTTTTTTGCGAAATATCAAACAACCCAGGAGACTCAGCCACCCTACAGACCAGATTTGGTGCTGTGTGACTTTTGGCTTTTTCCAAAACTAAAATCACCTTTGAAAGAGAAGAGATTTCAAACTGTCAGTGAGATTCAGGAAAATATGACAGGGCAACTAATGGTGATTCCAACAAAGGATTTTACAGAGCATTTTAAACAGTGGAAAAGATGCTGGGAGAAATGAGTAAGGTCCAAAGGAGCCTACCATGAAGGGAACGGAGGTGTCATTGTCCTGTGTACAATGTTTCTTGTATCTTGTTCAATAAATGTTTTTATTTTTCATATTGCATAGCTGGATACTTTTTAGACAGAAAATATGTCTTCAGATTTCTGTATTGTGAGCTGTCTTAAATATAATAAGCAAATGCATTTTGAGCATTATCCAAAGTTCATAATTAAAAACAAATTATTTAAGGCAAGTGTTGACACTTTTAGTATACAAGGCCAGATAATAAATACTTTCAGCTTTGTGGTCTACATGCTCTCTGTCACAATTACTTAACTCTAACATTTTAGTTATGAAGCATCCATAGACAATAAGTAAATAAATAGGTATGGCAGTGTTCCCCTAAATCTTCATTTACAAAAGTAGGTAAGAAGGACGCATTTGACTTATAGTGCATAGTTTATTGACCTGATACAAAGGTGTGGCAGAAGGACACAGGAACTGAATTGAAAGAGCTCCTGATGACCAGAACTAAAACAATATGAGCAAGAAAATAAATAGAGATGGCATTGGATTATAACCCAAATAGTAAAATAAACATCGATGAGTACATAGTGATATTATTCAATACTTGGATAGATAGGGGGGATGATAGACACGTGGAGGAGTAGGGAGAGTTCTTTTTCACTAAAGAATGTAAGTGAACAAATGTAGAAGGATGACAGAAGTAGACATTCAGTATTAGAACTTCAAAGTAATAATCTTTGAAGGCACTAGGTGCGCTAAAATTACTGGGTAGAAGTTTGAGTAGAGACTAGTAATGTACGTTACCTAAAAGTATCTCCCCAAAGTGACAACTTAAACTTCTGCAGAGAAACTCCAGACCACCTTAACTAAGTGATCAAGTTAAACATCACCAGTAATAAGAAATATTGGCTTCATGCACCTGCTGATATGATGCACTGAAAAAGGCACTTCATTTCTTTTATATTCTTGGCACTCTCCAGCAAAATCTAATGACCTCAATTAGGTCATTATGGAAAATCCAATGTGGGAATCTGGATTAGATCCTGGAAGAGGAAGGAGATATTAGTTCAAACTGGTAAAACATAATAAAGTGTGTCCTGTAGTTAGTAGTATAGTACCAGTGTTAATTTTTGGTTTTGATGAACGTCTAATAGTTATTTAAGATGTTAACAGTCGGGGAAGACAGATGAAAGGCATGCAGAATTCTCATGACCATCTTTTATAATTTTCTGTAAGTTACTATTTTTAAATTTAAAAATTTAAATTATTTTTATTTAAAAATATCTTCTACTCAATTCTATATGACATTATTCCATAAAAAATATTTTGAACAATAAAACTTCTTATTTTGGGAGACCTGATAAGTTAGGTGTAATTGTGAATAAATTATATATTAACATGTTCACATGGTTATTAGAAAAGTATACTTATTCTTAAGGACTGTAAACCGAGTTTCTCTAACAATTCAAAGGTGTAGCCTAATCTAATATTTTAGTCTTAATTAAGATAGAATGACATAATAAATGTGGAAAACTTCTGACATATTAAAGCCTTTACATAAGCCATATATTAAAATTTAAATTATGATGATGAATGTTTTGTGTTAAATTTAGCCTCCTGGGTTGAATAGTTCTCAAAGACTTTCATCTTAAACACTTAAAAGTCTGTTTTGTTTTCAGCCTTATGAATTTGACTCCATTAAAAGCAGCAGACGTTCCCACAACCCCTGACCTCGAAATTTGAGGCTAAATTTTTTCAAGTTAAGTATTATTAGAATAATTCTTCATCTTGGCTATATTATTTATATTGGTGGCCTGAATATTTAAAATCTCTACTGAAAATCTGAAAAAAGAATATACTAATTTATGTCTGCCTAGATATTATAATATGTATTTCCAATTAGCAATTTTAGCTGGATTTATGAAATACAAAACTGGACAAAATAGAGGAATATTTAAGTTCATTTTTCTGGATAGTGTCAGCTAATTGACAACATATCATAACAGTTTTTCAGGGTCACCTTTGCTGGAGCATTTTAAAAGTCTATGTAGTCATTAGTTGTCTCATTTATTATTCATATTACTCAGTTTGGCAGAGGATATGGATGAGAGTATACTTTCTAGTTAGAGGAGAAACAAACCAAATGAAGCTGTCTTTAAGTATAAAGGTTTGCTTTGCTGAAAAGAAAAGCAGGATGGTCACAATCACAGTAAGAAGCAGACCTTGGGACAATTAGATAAGGCCTATGCTTTATGGAAGTGGAGTTCAAATAGAAGGTTAAATGCACTGGAACTGATTCAGTAAAGACCCTGGTGTTGCACGATGTTTGGATGAAGAAGTAACAGAATTCACTTGAGATCTCGCACATTCCCTGAGCCCTTTTACATTCCTAATTTGTAGGATCTGATACCAGCAAGAGTATTAGACAGGCACTCTGTGCTGGGCACGACATACTGGGAACTGTGGTGGTTATTTTACCTACATTTTCTCATTAACCCTCATCAAACTTTATAAGGTGGCTTTTAATATCTTCTTTGGACAGACGAATGACTAACCATAAAGAGATGAGGTTACTTGCCAAGGTCACACATCCCAAAGCCCTCTCTAGTGTTCTGAAGTACTAAGCAATGCTGCTCGCATTATTTATTCTTACTACTTCTGAGAAAGAAATTAGAAAAGTTTCTTCTTGGTCCATACCAGATAGGAGGATGACTAAACCTTCGTTGTGTTGAGGTCCTTATAGCAGTGGTTGTTGCTTCTTCTATTTAGATCTCTGAGGGCCATTCAACTGTCCATTGGGTCTTCAGGTGCACATAATGATGCCGTATCCTACCTCTGCTTCTTCTGTTCTTTTCTTTTTCTTCTGGTAATTCTTTATCCAGTAGAAATGAGTGCCAAGTCCAACTTAAACACCAAAGTTGCAGTAGGAAAAGAGACCACACATCAAATGACCAGACTTCAAACACATTCTACGAAAACACAAGATTGCAGGTGGGTAGGGTGAAGGCTAAGAGAAACAGCTCAGGAGTCACACTTCCTGACTTCCTAGTCAGACTAACTAAAATCTTAGTTCCAGTACTTCATGATGTGTGATCTCTGGCCAACTTGTTTAGCTTCTTTGTACTTAAGTTTCCTAGTCTATCTAAGGGGTTCGTGATAGTATTGAGTTAGCCAAAAAGTTTGTTTAGTTTTTTCTGTATGATGGTTCTAGTAGCACTTAAGTTATCTTTAACTTTCTTGGAAACAATTTTGTTAGATGGCATTGTGGCAGCTGTCATTAACAGCATGCATTTAAAAACAACTTATCAAAATTGGTGAATTTTTGTGTAATCATTTTAATATTGAAGATGGAAGAAAATATTCAATGTTTTTGCCATGTTGTGCTTTATTATTTCAAGAAAGGTAAAAACACAACTGAAACGTAAAAGGGGGGGGAGAGAGAGAGATTTGTGTAGTGTGTGGAGAAGGTGCTATGACTGATCAAACATGCCAAAAGTGGTTTGGGAAGTTTCTTGGTACCATTGACATTCTGGCCAAGGAATTATTATGATGTGGGCTGTCCTATGCACTGGAAGATGTTGAGCAGCATCCCTGGACTCTACCCACTAGATACCAGTAGGGGGAGATAGCTGACATACTCAAAATATCCAAATCAATAAAGTTATTGGTGAAAATGAAAAACTTATCTTTTATTTCACAGAAAAACTAAATGGACTGTTAGCCAACCCAATACTTCATAGGGTTGTTTGAAATTTCAATGGACTCTTAGTTTCAAAATACTGAATAATTGGTTAAAACCTGGCAAGTAGTAAGTACTTGGTAAGTGTTAGCTCTACTACCATTAATCAAAGTAGTTTGGGTTTGCAGTCCTGCAGTTGCAATAGGCTCTGGCCTCCCCATATCAGCATGCGGTGTGTATTTCCTTCTGGGACCAAATTCATCCTTTCTTAGCTTTCAGATTTGAGTACACACACATGGATATGAACCTTTCCAGAAAACTTCAGTCATGTAATTGCTTCATCACTTTCTGCTCTCCAATGCCACCCTAAGCAAGGGTACTAGAAACATCACTAGGAAAGACAAGATTCAGGTCAAATAAGTGGCACAGAAAATATGTTCTGTATAAATTTAGAGGAATGGTGTTTGGTGATTGGAAAAGACTTCAGGAAAGACTGGAATGTGGGCTGGGTGCTGGAAAATCCTTTGAATTTAGTAAGTGAGCATTAGGGAAACCATGCTAGCTGGTGGATAGGCCACCACATGTAGTTGTGCAGTTTGGGTAATTAAATGCATTGCACCAACACCCCAGCAGGGGGGATGGAGTGAAAGCTGGAATCTGGTGTGTGCTTGAATCAACATGCCATGGGTCCTGGCAATGGAGATGTCCCCTAAAGAAAGAGTTGTCTTTCCTTTTTCGCCAAGTACTTTGGGCTTGCCAAACCTTTTCTGTGCGCTGGAACCATAATAGGAGTCTCTTTTTCTCAATTTTCCATAATGATGCTCTATCATTAGCAAACCGTAAAAATTACTGTTCAAATCAGTGCAATTCTGAGAGAGAAAAGGAGCACTTTCAATAGTTACTCCTACTTCTCAGACACATAACGACCCTGTCCCAGACAATCCAGAACATTTGTCTCTTTATGGATAGGCTGCAGGGGGTACTTGGACTTTACCTGGAGAAACTAGAATCAGTCCGAATCAGTTATTCTAGTTGGTGGCTGAGTTTATGTGGGGAAGCTGAAAAAGTCTCTGAACTCAACTTCAAAAAATAATATTAACCAAATTTGAAATCTTTACTTTTCTTTTTATCCTTATAAAAGTATTTTAAAATATCAATATATCCTTAGTCACTCATGAATCTTGTGCTTAAAAAAAATCTTGTGCTTAATTTTCTCTTTTGCTTAATCAAGTCACATGTGTTGGGAACCATTCTGCCTGGTTTCAGGAGTTGTAACTACCTGCCCCCCCGCCAACCCCTGTGGCTAAGGCTGAGTGAGTGACCTCCTGACTGTGAGCCACTGAGGAAACAAAGCTTATCTTCCTGGCAAGAGCACTGCTTCTGCCATCTCTAGCCCCCAATGCTTGGTTGGTTAGTCAATGACGGGTAAGACCCCCCTGGAGGGGGCAACCCAAGCCAGACAGCATCACTTGGGGAGCCATCAAGGTAGGACTCGGGGGCTGCAGCAAAGTAAGGGCAAAAGACCCTTATCCCCCCTGGCTACTTTGACATAGCCCAAGTCCCCTTTCCATCTGGGAGAAGCACTTCCTGGCTCTACTCCACTTAAGCCTGAATCTAAGATAGGGAGGGGATGCAGCCCTCTGCTGGCTAGAGCAGGTTCCAGGATGATGGGGCATAAGAAAGAATTTGTAAAGTCCTGTGAAGCTGCTTTGATAAGAGTGCTTTCATTCATACGATAAGGATCCGAGCAGGAGATGAGTATGTCTCCTAAAGTTTTTGCAACCCCCTTTCCTGACAGACAGTGACTCATATTAAGCCCTCAGATTTCTTTGAAATGTTAACATTAATCCTTGCTGCTTGACATTGATTGATGAGCTTTACCTGTATCTCTGTGTGTTACGGACCTAATAAATACCATTTGAGGTAAGGACTCGTAACCCTTCTCCTTTGAGAAGTCGACCACCTTTCCTCCCCAAGCAGATCATGTCTTGGTAGCATTATTTTCATCCATGGCAGACATGGGGGGCTCTGAGGATGGGCCCCCCCCACATGTATTTTAAATTATATTTATTTTGGTTCAAATAGGTTTTTTAACTTTATGACAAAGATATTTTTCTTAAATACTCATTTCATTCTGAGTTAGAAAAACATTGAGTAAAGATTGGCAACTAGAAATGGAAAGAATCAGAAAATAGATCATTCTTTAAAGGGAAAACCCACATTTTAGACATATCCATGTCTTTCACACATTAAGATCTACCTTTTACCTTAATGGAGTCCAAAATTCTCAACTGCTTTTGTAATTCATCAGTGAGCATTCAGTAAGACCCATCCACTGCATGGTTGTCTTATGGTGTGCTAACCTTGGTCAGAAACACAGGGAAGCAAAAAACACTGTCTTTGTCCCCAAGAGTTTGAGATATAACTTCGGAGGAAAGATAAATCAGTTAGTGAAGTATGAATGTTGTGGAAAATACAAGGTTACATAGCTCAAAATATAAATAGAAAAACTGGAAGACATATGAAGTAGAGAGAAAAGATATGTTTAGTATTTGAAAGAAGTCAAGTCTGAGCCTGACTAGATGGGACAAATGGGTATTTATTTACTGGTGAAGATAAATCCATTTCGGGCAGGAGAGAAAATGAACATAAGAACAGAATTGGTTATAAATTCCAAAGGAGCACAAAAAAATGGTCTTGCTCATTGTGATGAGATATTTATTTACCATATTTAACAATCCTAATAACTAAAGCTGAGAGATAATTAAGGAAAAAGGATAAGAACTACTTTGTTCCAAGATTCATAGTTTTCTAAGGGATATTTATAACTATGAGAGGAGAGAGTTTTCTTTGGGAGCTTTAAGATACTCCCTGACTTAGGAACGTCATATAGGTTTTCAGTTCAAATTGACCTGGGCATTCAGGAGAAGTTGGGCACTGTTTCTGAGTCTATGATAATAAGGTGAAATTAGCAGCATCCCCCTGGACAAAACTCAGGTAACTGCTGCTGCTGGTGGAGTGTGTGCCTGTTACATTTTGATAAATTCTGAGTGAATAGGTAGCAACGAACACAACTGAGTTTTGTGTGTGTTTTTGATTAAAACTAAGTTCTAACTCTAGACAAATTAGAAGTCTCCCAACCATTTTACCCTCTTAAATGCCTAATTTGTGTTATTAATTACATAATTCCCCTTATTATCCCCATATATCAAATTCTTTCTTGTTATTCCACCAGCATAGATACTGAGTTCAATAATAGGCACTAGTTTCCACAAGTTCTTCCTTCAAATATTTCCCAGTTTCCATCCTTTTCTGTCTATGCTAACATTCTAGTGACATAAGGCCCTTATTACAGTTAGGCCTCTTTTCCTATTGTCAGCTATAAACCATTCTAGATTCCTCTTCAATCCCATAATTTTAATCCATTTGGTAGATAGCTAAAATGTTCATCTTCCTAAAATTGCTTTCTTTATATCTCCTCCTGCCCCTCAGTTTTCAGTGGCTCCCCAAAGTGAACTATAGAAGGAATAGAATTCGTGTGGATGAAGGAAGTAGTGGGGTTCAATGTCCTTCTGCCAGGTCTGGTCTGATATTTTACATATTAGAATCTTATTATTCTAATTTTAATTTTTTGTTTCTACACACATTGAAATTTTTTAATTTGGTTTTCCTTATTTCCATTTTTATAAGTATCGGGTTATCAATATTTTGTCCTTGCAATAGGAAACCTAGGATTACAGGTGTTTATTTATTTTCCACTCTGTTTGTAATTTCAATTTCATACTTTCAGTTTTAGTCTTATTAGTTTATATTGAATATACATAAAAGCCATTAACTTGAAAAACTAAACAATGATTAAATGCAATCAATGTATAGCCAAAAAAAAAAATCAAAACTAGTCCGTTGTACTTGCCCATAATGTGTAATAATGTTTTTCTTTACTTTTACATTTTCTTAAAAAGGAAATACACAAGAGTCGTTTTATGAGATAATTTCCTTCAATTCTCAATGAGTTATGGTACTTTTTCACCTCCCTTCTAATTCCAAAGTGCTCAAGAGATCAATCTGTCGAGGCTGTCAAATTCACTCTGGCTTGGTTGGGAATTGGACTAGTCTTTTTATTTCTATGCATCTGTGATTCTGAGTAATATATGAAAACAAGAATAGCCATCCTATACCTGATTGATTATCTACCAGAAACTGTTCCCAGATGCTTCATACACATTACCTCTTATCCCTAAAAACAATCTCAGAAGGTATCCCCACTTCGCAGATATGATACGACATGGAGAAATTCAGTAACATGCTCCTGAGTGCACTACTGACATTTGAACTGAGGCTTTCTAATTCCCATAAAATTAAATAAGCTTGATTATCTCTTTCCATAAATCTTAATAGTCTCATAGTTTACATATTTAGAAGATCGAGATTTCACAAATTTCAAACTGAAAACCCTTCCTCTTGGGCTATTAAAGGGAGATGTTTTATTTTTGGTAAGAAATATGTCATCTAGTCCTATATGTAGTATGATTTTTCTCCTATGTTACTGCGACAATGCAAAGTTTTTGAAAACGACTGTCTATTCTTGATAATATGCTATGTTGTGACCCTTAGCTCAGTCATCAGATAAAATTTCTTAGTCATTAAATTTATAAAACGGTAGTAACCTAGAAATTTTTGTTGTTATTTTAAAGCCAAATAATTATTTATGGTTGTTCATGTCATTAATGTCAGGCCTGGGACCTTCCCCGTGCTTTTCCAGGTCAGAGTTCTTTTTAGTACACCACACTGCCAACTGGAGAAAAAAATGGGGAGGGGCCACTTATTGCATTGCCCTCTTCTAGCATAAACTCTATTCAATACTATGTTATTACCGCACATAGTTTCTTCTTCATGTTTGTCTATTTCTTGATTGAAATATTAAACATATAGTATCCTCATTTATGTCTAAGAGCTTATATGTGATATTTCTAATCATGAAAGCTGTAATTGTTATATATTCCTACAAATAGCTAGTAGAGAATCATTGTATCAAATTTCTGAGGGGAATTCGCTTCATATGTAAATGTTACCATGGAATTATTTGTTTTCCTCGTGCATTGATGAGAAAGAGCAATCACCATTATGTACACCTATTTTCACCTGCAAAAAGCAGCATTGGAAGGGAATGAATAGTAGAGTCAGGAAGTCTGGATCCTGGAGAGGAGGCTGGCACGGTGAGGTCGGCCCAATAACGATTCCAGAAGAAGGAGATTCTGTACAGTAAGGCAAAGGACAAAGGATAGTGGAAAAGACCACTGCCTAAAACATTCATCTATCCAGTAATTCATGCAAAAATGTTTCTTTGTACCTGACCCCATGCTGGAGATGCAATGATGATCAAAAACAGACTCATGTTCCCTGCTCTCATGAAGCTTACAGTCTATCGTAGAAAAAAAAATTATTTCAAAACAATACAGCTAAGGTGTAGGAATTAAGTTGGGGTGGGGACGGAATGAACACCTGGAGCTAATACAGCTCCATGTGTTTGACACAGCAGTCCCTGTGTTTCTTGGACTACAGCAGGGGAAGTGCACATGGAAAGACCTTGATGTTGAAAGAGAAGGTTAATCTCTCCCTGGGTTGCGGGCCCCAGAAACCTCACAAGAAAGCAGAAGCTGACAGCAAATATGAGGCTTTCCCACTCCCTTCTACCCAGCATGTTCCCAAGTGCAAAGCAAGCCAAAATGTACTGACGTCTGGTTCTATAGTTGGAAGTAGGGAGATACTGCCTGATTCCTCAGGAAATATGAGGAACCTTGAGATGACCACATTCATATAAGGCTCGAGTGTTTCTACTGTAGCGCACACTGGTGCAGTCCTGTGTTTGCCAGGCTCTCTGTGGTCCCTGGGCTCCCTCAGGGGCTCTCCCTGCAACTGCAGGGCGGCCTCACAGAGCTATCCCTTATGGAAGCCGGGCTCAGAGGTGGCACCATTCCTCTGCGATAAGCAGCACAAGAGAAACAGTGCAGAGCAGGACACACCCCCAGTTTTGAGTAGATGAGAAGTATTCCAGACTAATCATGAAAATTGCTATTTTAATGTTGTTGACATGACTGTTTATGGAGCCCCCGAAAACTAATTATGGTCTCATGCAATCAGTTATTTTAAATGTTTATTTTAAAAGAGTTTTCAGGCAGTACCTAAAATAGATATTTGTGTGAATAATATCAGTTTATCCTTTAAGACTTGCCATTTGTTTTTAGTTTTGGGAGTGGGCACAATGAACTTCATGTGCTCTCACAACAGTTACCAAATCGAAGAAAACATTTGCATATTTCAATAGGAGAACCTTACCATATTAATGAAATTAGAAATCTAACACTAACACGAAGTTTGTAACAGCACTGCACTTGTCTGTTTTGATGAAGCTAGAGGGGACCACAAAGTAAAGAAAATGGTAGTCTCACATAATTGTTTTTAGTTTAATAAATGTAACTGAATAAAACTAAAGATTAAATAGTTCCTCTTACAAAACTTATCTATAGATACAATGAAACTATTCTGAAACATATGTATTTCATGCTGAAATCAATTTCATTATTGTCTTATAGTTTAAATAATGCAAAATATAAACCAATCGTTTATTTTATAACTGTGCAATCTACCAGAACTATGCAGAATGATTTTCAGCAAATCAAAAGGACAGAATGTATTTTAACTAAAATTAATAATTAAAATAGGCACAATTTTGACATTAGCATAGTACTTTATTAAAATGCAATTCCAAAAGTACTCCTTCCTAGACTTTTTTTTTTGAGAATTAGCAAAATACTGCTATATCTGCTTACTATCAAAGGTTTGTGAATAAGTCAATAATATATGATTTAAAACTAGCTAAAGTTTTACTAGGGCTGCCAAAACAAAAGGCCAAAGACTGGGTAATTTAAACAAGAAAAAAATGCATTTTCTCATAGTTCTGTAGGTCAGGGTGTCAGGAGGGTTGATTTCTTCTGATGCCTGTGTCCTCGGCTTGAAGATAGCTGCCTGCTCTCGGAGCTTTCACGTCCTTTCTGTATGTGTGCAGGCTCCTGGTCTTTTTCGTGTGTCCACATTACTTCCTACAAGGGCACCAGTTTGATTGGATTGGGGTCTAGCAAAAGGGAGTCCTTTTGACAATCATCCTTTTAAAGGTTTTATCTCAAAATAAAGTCATATTCTGATGTCGGGATTAGGGCTTCAATGTATCCCAACTGTATTTTGAGGGGATACAATTCAGCCCTCAACAGGTGTTTTTTAAAAGATTTTATTTATTTATTTAATTTTAGAGAAAGGGGAAGGGAGGAAAAAAGAGTGGGAGAGAAACACAAATTGATTGCCTCTTGCCCACTCCTAACTGAGGACCTGGCCTGCAAACCAGGCATGTGCCCTGACCAAGAATTGAACTGGTAAACTTTTGGTTTATAGGATGCTAGCCAATCCACTGATTGGCTACACAGTCCACTGATCGGTTACTTGTGGCTACATAAGTCAGTGCTGTCTTCAACAGTCTTCGAGTATTTAAAGGGTTCTTTCGTGGAGGATGTGAACAAATTTTTTATGTTCATTAAACTCAATACTGGCCAGTTCGAGTTCAAAGACTGCGGGGGAAAAAATAATTAAATGAAGTGTTAATTAGGCCAAAGTTGTATGGCCCAATTAGTTTAGCTCTCTACTTGAAAATGATGCAGCTTAACTATAAATGTCCTGGGTTATAAAAATGACAGAGAAAAACTTGTGAGTCAATCAATTGTCCTGACTAATGGAGCATCAGCTTAAACTTGGTAGAATAGTATGTGTAGTTTTACTCTTTTCTCCATTCTGATCCACAAGAAATCACAGGTGGCTTCACTTAAAGGGGGCATACTGTTGTCATTAGAGAAATTCATAGTCTTATTCTGAGAGAGAGAGAATGAATTATTTCTCTCTGTGCTTGCTGCATTCTTTAGGATTTCTGATCTTAATCCATGACCTCTGCCAGACTAGGAGTCACACTTGCGCAACCTACAGGTTTTAAGTCTGCTCTTGTCCGACTTGATTGGATGGGAACTCTCATGAGAATGTCTCCTGAACCAGAAATAGCTCCCCAAGTGCAATTCCTCGGAACATAGGCATTTGAGGGACCCAAGAAAAGATTTTATTTAGATCAATTATGGATAAAAGGGGTTTGCAAGGAACAGTCATTGATTTAAGGAAATCCGTGGATTCCCTCTTGAAATTGTTCTTTCTTATCTCTTTAGTGCTAAGAATTTAAAATGACTAGGAGACAAACCTCTTCTTGAATGTTATAGTGTGCTCCCCTCCCTCCTTAACTACTTTTTATAAGATTGAAATCTCCTGAAGTCTAACCTCCGCCTGCCTCACTGCTCTTGAAAAGGCTGTCAGACAGTGACATGCTTCAGTGGGTGGGTAGAGAGAAGCGAGAGGAATACCTACATGGTGAGAGGTGTGTCTGTGTGGCTGGAAGAAGAAAGCAGACGAGCTTGCAACATTAAACATATCAGAAAAATGTAGTGGCTTAATGATAAAGGTCTCCAAAGATGAAGACTGAAACTGTTCATAAATTTGTCAAAGCACTATGAGACTTTTTTTTTAATAAAAGAGGAAAAAAAGAACATGCCAAGTCAAAGATTTCACTGATGATACTTTGTTTTTAATGCCTCTAACATGAATTCCCTCCTAAAAACCCACAGACGGCATTTCTTAATAAGAGGACCTAAAATGCATGCCTTCTCGACAACTCTGCCTTAAACCTGGGACCATGAGCCCTTAGCAGGGAGACCACCGTAGAGGCCATGCAGCTCACCAACCTCATTTTACAGATAATGGGACTGCCTGCCTTATGCCAGGCAGTATTTGCTCCTGTTAGTTTCCGTGGCTCTTCTTTGCCATTAGCACTAGAGGAGAAAAAGAAGAATTTAAGACATTCTATTTGAAGTGCATCTCTTTGAAGCATGAATATATGGATTAAAATGTCATTTTGAGACCTCAGTGATATCTAAAGTCTTTTTTTCTTCCAGGAGCAGCTTTGTCATCAGGCTGCTGCAGACAGCTGGTGGTCCCTGCATTCCATTTGCCCTCAGGGCAGGTGCCTTTGGCTGTTTCTTTTTGTGTGGCCTTCTCAAGTTCATGACCTCCTTTCAGGTGTTCCCATTGGCTTACAGGTAGCCATGCATAACCTCTGAGAAAAATCTGACATTGCTTGGAGAAAAGTGCAGTGATTTTGATAAAGCACCTGTGGGGTTTTGGATATCACTTAAAATAAGTCTAGTTCCCTGGCCTTTATTTTCCTGGGAAAAGAAAAGTAAATTTATTTTCCACTCTTCTTCAAACTTACCTCAACTCCTTTCCTACACCCAGGTGGGTGAGAAACTATGCCTGATGTATATATTCCTAGATATGTCATATTAGGCAAATGATACTAGATCAGTAATTACATAACCACAATAGAATGGCTAATGCTTATGGAATGCTTACTATATGCCAAGCACTGTGTTAAGAGGTTTACATTACGTCACTTATTTGCATAAACACCTATTTTGAAGATGAGGGAACTGAGGTTCAGAGAGGTTATGCTCCAGGCCCAGTGTTACACAGCTAGTCAATTATTGAGGCCAGTATCTGAACCCGGAATTAAAGTCCAGTTTTTTAACCATCGGGCATTTTCTTTTCACAATGACATGAGCACTTGCTTCTAAGAAATAATTGTTGACAAAATACATTTTTATTTAGGAAAGTTATTTTAGGATTTTAAGTTCAGATCCATCGTATTTGGTTTTCTACAGAAAAAAAAATGGATATTTAAGAGATTTTATGTATTATAAAATTAAACAGAGCTGCCAGTGACCGAACAGCTCTATCCCAGCCTGTTTTGCACTTCCAGAACCTTTAATTTTAAATAATGTGTGTGCAGTTGAAAGACCTCGTCTTTCTAGTAGAAAAAAAAAAAAAACCTTCCTGCATTCACATAGTAAGTGGAGGAGACAGACTGAAGTTCATTGAAAATGAGGTGAGAGCGCAATAGTAATCAGAATTATTTTTCTTTGACATTTAGTTGTTTCCTCTTCCATAGACCACTCTAAATATTCAGAGAAAAGATTTAAAGTGAAGGTTGATGTAAGAGGGTAGAAAATCTAGCTGTACAACATAATTCTCTGATTTTTATAAATTAAGAACTGGGAAAAGAGGCCTTAGGCACTATATATGTAAGTTCTTATTAGGGTAGATAAGCTTAAATGTTATGACATTATGATTCAGAAAGTACTTAAGATTCTCACATCTGGGAAAATGGCAAAATGCCATTTGTAAAGTAATGTGAAGCAGTTCTTACATTTCATTTTTCTTATTCTCATCATTGAGTGATATCTATCAGTGGCCTGGTGGGTTTGGGGGCTGTTAAACCATTCTTCTGTCTTAAATGCTACACAGCTAGCACAAAAGAACTCTTTAGTATGCGTGATAACAGAGTGTGACCTTTAATTTTCAGAGTACTTCTGTATTTTGTTATCAGCTTGTCCCTATTGCTTTTCATTTCTAGATACTGATTTTTGATATCACATTGCCGCCTCTTCACATTAGTAACCCCACAGCATAGAAAGGCTTAGAGAAGAATGTGTAAACCGCTGTTTATTTCACATGGGCAAGGAGAGCCAGTGTTCACAAGGTTATGTTTATTTCTAATTAATCTGATGGCATGATATCCAAAACAAAGTTTTGAATGTCAGTAGCTAACAGGAACAAGAGCTTCTGCAAGTCTTTGTATAAAGGAATGCTAGATAACTTCCTATCATCCCACAAAACAGGAATATAAAGGAAGAGATTCCGTAAGCCAGTTAGAAATGCTCTAAGCATCTAATTTCTTCCCCAAAGCACTGTTGAACTCTGCAGTAGATGGTCTATGGCCTTTTATGCCCAGCAGTCTCACAGGAAGATATCGTTGAACTGCATACAGAGGCCTGCTGTTTCACATAAGGAGCCAGGGCGTCTTCTGAAGCATTAGTCACACGGGAAGCATCTCCCGGCATGAGCAGTCTGTGCTCTCTGGCCATGCGAGCTCCATGGGCTCACTGACAGGGCACTCAGGCTGCGCCGCCCTCTCTGGCTATAGCGTAGCATGAAGATACTACGTTTAATTTATAGAGAAAGCTACTTTTTAAACAAGAAATGGGACAAGTAAAATTGAAATGTCTATTACTATAGTATTAATAATGACTTCAGATTTTAAAAAGATTCTCGTAATTCCTCCATCCTCCACAAATATTTTTATTTTTGCATGTTGCCCTCAAATTCTTGCCAACTTGTATCTTATTTAATAGCTTTAATATTGTTACATGTTTCACTTTGTATGGCATAAATATTTTAACCATTTTTAATCATATTTGTAATTGGTTTGGACTAAATGTATACCATTAGAAAATGCATTTATTTAAAAAATAGATGTAGAGGTATAGAGATTTATGCAGTGAAATAAAATAAGCAATTGTCAATCTTTTGGGTTTAATATACATATTACAACACATTTTTATCTACTTATTATTTCAACAAAATTTAGGTTGTTTGTGAGCTATCCTTTAGGTTCTCTCATACCGTCTTGTCTTTCAGAATCCACTGTTCTTTCTGAACTTCTGTGGCAGCTACAGTGTAAATGGCAGTTGATTGTATACTTAACGCCAAATTGTCTATTATCTTAAACTTCCATTTAACTTGCCTCATTTTGCACCTTGACTCCCCAAAGTATGAGCTCTTCAACAGTAATAGCTCTGCGATGTGTTGACATACACCTGCTGCAGTGCTTTCAAAGAACTCATTCAGTGCTCATATTGACTTCACTGAGTCGGACTGCATTCCGAATGTCAAGCTAAGATATACCAAAGAAACAAGGGATTTAAGTATTGGAACTGCAGAAGGAAGGGGAAGTATTTTGGGAACAGGAAATATATCAATGAGGAGTAGGAGCGGATGGATGCATGCTTTGGATGACTGGTGAGTGGCATAAGAGGACTAGACCCCCTGGATATGTCTAAAGGAAAAAGCAGACATAAGAGATGGACAAGGAGGAAAAAAGAAAATGTAAAGCAAAATTCACTTTAACGTGTTGCAGCATTCCATCCCTTTCTCACAAGCTAATAGAGTAGCCTGTCTTTTGACTCATGACTAGAACTCTCTCTCCTTTTCCAACTTGTCTCTGAAGAAGGTCAGCATCAAAATAGCTGTGAATTTGGTATATTATCATGCTTGGGGCTTGTCTTCTAGGTCAGAGGCAAAGACAAGGAGCCCTGGAACATTTTATATCCTAAGTGACTGTGCATGGCAGGGCATCATTATAAAAGGAAAAAATGAAATACTGTTCCTCCTTGGGACATGAACTATAGTAGATCTTTGATCACTTTACTTATTTCTGCTTTGCTCTCTTGATCTATAAAATAGGGATAATAAAAATATCCTCCTGACAAATTTTCAGGGATTTGGGGGAGGTTATTGATTTTGTGTGCCCGAGGTGACGATCTCACCCCCACCTTTATAAGGCAGAACCTTCACAGACAAGACCATGACATTTTCCATTACAAAGGGGAGTGCCATAACGATTAAGAGAAAGATATTGGGCCTTTTTGACTCAGGCTGTTTGAAACATTGCTTTAAAAACTATTCCATGGAATAGCTTTGGAGTCAAATATTTTTGGTTTCAAATGGTTCCTCTGTTAGGCATGACACAGTACTAGTTATATTATCTCTTTGATCCTCAATTTTTCTGTTTATAAAATAAAATATATTTATATTCTGGGATCAATATGAGAACTAAATAAAATAACATTTATAAATATGTAGCATGATGTATAAAACATAAAAGGCACTCAATACATTATTTTTCTGTTTTCTGATGGTCTTGTATTTTCACATGTATGTGTATCAGCGAACACATATACCAGGTCTGTCCAGAAGGTGTCCAGCCATATACTAGAAAAACAGAGACATTTAATGAAGAACATACAAGATTCAAGAAACATTGTACACAGGACAATGACACCTTGGTCACCTTCAAAGTAGGCAGCTGGGGACCTCACACAGTTCTCCCAGCATCTCTTTCACTGTTCAAAATACTCTGCAAAATCCTTTGTTGTAATCACCATCAGCTGCCCTATTGTGTTTTTCTGAATCTCATCAATGGTGTGAAACCTCTTCCCTTTCAAAGGTGATTTTGTTTGGGGAAAAGGCAGAAATCTTGTGGCACCAAAACTGGGCTGTAGAGGGGGCTGAATCACCTGAATAATTTGATGTTCCATGAAAAATTCTGCATGACAGATGATGCATGAGTGGGCACCTTGTTGTGATGAAGCTACCAATCACCAGTTGCCCATAGGTAAGGCCATTTTTGTCATACCTCAAAACCTCAAAAGATGTCATACATCTCTCAACCATTGAAGAACATTGAGGCAGTACTCCTTATTAATTGCTGGACCTGGAGGGGCATACTCATGATGTATAATATCTTCCTAATAAAAAAAAACAAACAAACAGTTAACATGGTGGTGATCTTGCTGTGACTTTGCCATGCATTCTTCGGGCATGGAGAATCAGATGACTTACACTGAAAGGACTAGGCCTTCATTTATGGATCATAGCTGTAGATCCACGATTCAGCTCCAGTTATGACCTTCTTGAGGAAATCTGGTTCATTGGTAGCAGTTTGAATCAAGTCAATAGTAACTGCAGTACCATATTCCTTCTGCTCTGGTAGCAGAAGCTGCAGGATGAATTTTGCCATAACACGTATTATGCCAAGATCCTGCATCAAAATCTCAGACACAGTAGTTTTTAGAAGCCCCAGATCAGCTTCTAGGTCTCGCACTGTCAGTCACTGGTCTTTGTTTATTGCAGCCCATACACGTTCAACAGTCTCAGGTGTTCTGCTTGTTGCAGGCCTTCCAGAATGTGGATCTCTTTCAACAGATTCTCAACCATCTTTGAAGCATTTGTGCCACCTTTTGTCTGTGCTGAACTCATTGCATCATCACTGAAAGCCTTCTGAATCATCCAAAGTGTTTTCATGGAGGATTGTTCAAGCTTAATGCAAAATTTGATGCAGATTCATTGCTCTACTCACTCAGTCATTTCTAATGCAATGGTCACACAGTACATATGCTTACTCACTCAACATTGTTCACCACTCTCCACTGACTAGTACAGTGAAGTTGTCATTGTTCACACATGTGCTTTCCAGTCCACTCTCCTTGGCTGCCAGGTTGTATCAATGTCATGAAAACCGATCCAATTATATTAAAAATGTCTGGACTTTTCTGGACAGACCTACCTCGTATATGAATATAGATAATGTGACCCCCACTTGCAGAGGAACCTAGGATCTAGAACCAATTGCATAAACTCATTGCATCATGATTATAAATACTGCTACTAAGTGCTGTAAGAATACATAATGGAAGGGGCTAGGCTACTTTGGTAGGGGGATTGGGGACACAGGGAATGCTTTCTTGACAAACATATAGACTAAAGGAGAAATAAATTGGACAGACTCAGACACTTGTGTGTGCACATACCTGTGAGCAGACCGAAACATTGAAGAGTACAGAGTTGCAGAAGGCAGAGAAAATGGCATCTTTAAAGATCATTGGCCTGGGTAAAGGAATTAAAAGTCCAGAATGATTGGAATTTAAAGAGTTAGAAATGAGTGTTCAAGATGAACTGGAGAAGTAGGCAGAAGCAAAATAGATGTATATATGTTGCATATGCTTCTTAATGATAGAGCAAATAATGTAATTTACAATATACATATTTTCATTAGAACAAGTATATTTTTTTCACAAATTTGTTCCTTGAAGATTTCAGTGGTGTTCAAAATCCAATTATTTGAAACATTGCCAGCTAAGTTAGGTACTACTGTTTCATAGTGTGCATAACAATCATACATAAGCATTTAGTTGGAAATCTTGGGAACGCTGCTTTTAAAATGAGTAATCTTATAGAACTATGTTAAACTTTTACTTTGCTTTATGGGCCTAGTCATATCCAAATGCCATATTCTCATTTAAAAGCAAAAGGTGCAAAAACAGGCTTCCGATTTTCTCTGGAAGTATGCAAGACTTTTTCAGAACTCTTTTCTGTTTCCTTTTCCAATGATAAAAACTCAGGAAATAAGAAGCCTTCAAAAGGCGAGTATCTTTGTTTTTACTTTCATATTATTCTGGACAAATGTTGGGCTCATATCATTGCTTTTCCTTTTTATTTTTAAGGATATTACTATGGGATGTAAAAAACTAGCATTTTTATTTCCAAGTGGAAATTACACATGAGGTGTGAAGATCTATGAAAATGAGATCTATGAAAAACTCCATATTAGCAAAGTTCATATAGCTTGTCTCTATTGACCTATAGTCATAAAAATATGATTATAATTTTATTTCCCTTTGTTCTCTGAGTTTCACTGTGAAATTTAACTCTAAGTCAAGGATTTGAGTTTTATTACTCCTTGCTGCCTACCCTGATTCTTCGAAACTACTCTTGTTTATTTTTGGTCTACTGGTTCATACTAAATTAATATACTATAGCGTAACCAAATATTATTAGTTAGGTGGGAAATTAAACTATTTGGGATTCAATCAAAAGAAGATGTTACACTCTGAGTATGAATGATCATTCACAGATAATAAATCATATGTAGCAAAGTTTCCCTTTGTACTTTTGTAAAAAATAACATTTAAATTATAATTTTATTTTTTGATGATTGTCATTGATGTGAACATCATCCATACAGTGAATCAACTCATTGTTTGTTTAATAATAACTGTCCCATTCCACAAAATAGGTAATCATAGTCATTATTAATCATAGAAGTAGAGAGAAAAGTCTAAATAAGACAGGTAAAGAAAATTGAAGATAAATATATTGTGTTTGAATAACTTTGCAAAAAAGGACAGAAAGACACATGAATGTACATATAATCATGTATATATATACGTACACACACACACAAAGAGCTCTCCTACATTTTACTACAAATGTAAAAGCACAGAGAAAAAGATCGAGCTTCAGAGGAATTGAAAGAAGTCTCAAAAAGATAGA
>PVKM010008606.1:0-28438 GCA_004027735.1 Carollia perspicillata
GTCCTTCCCTGATGGCCACACCGTGACCATGTCTGTCTTAGGTTGTCCCTCCCTTGAGGAATCTTACCCATCATTGGCTAACCAGTCATCCACCAGGAGCCAAGCAGGGTGAAGTAAAAGGGAGATAAGCTTTGTCTCCTTAGTGGCTTATGGTCCCAAGGTCTCTCACTCAGCCTTAACCATGGGGCGTTACAGCTTCTGAAACCAGGCAAAGTGGTTCCCAACAGCAATCTCTCTCACTTAAAACAAAACAGAAATCTTTCCTGACCCCACATTTCTATCCAACTACCCTCATTATTGGAGTGTCATAGTCACTAACTCCAGTTCCTCCCTTTCCATTCTCTTGAATCCACTGCAACAACATTTGCATTCTTTTTTCAAATTGATTTGAGGGAGAGAGGAAGGTAGGGAGGGAGAGAGAGAGAGGGAGAGGAGAGGAGGAGGGAAAGAGAGAGAAACATAGGTTTTGTTGTTCCACTTACTTATGTGTTCATTGGCTGCTTCTTGCAGGTGTCCTGACCAGGGATCAACGTGCAACTACAGCGTATCAGGACAATGCTCCAACTAGCTGAGCTACCCCGCCAGGGCAAGGCTTTCAATCTTACTCCTCCACTTAAAAAAACCTCTCAGGATTATCCATCCATGGCCTCCACATCACTAAAGATAATGGTGAATTCTCAGTCCTCAATTTGACCCACCAGCAGTATTTCATGTGGTTTATTATTTCCTTCACAAAATGCTTCATTTGGCCTCTAGACATCATTCTTATATCTTGGTTTTCTAATTTTCTAGCCACCCCTTCTTAGTTTCCTTAACTAGATCCTCTTCCTCTAACTTGACCTTTAAATATTTCGAATTGTTCCAGAGCTTAAACTTTGAACATTTCTTAACTACATTCATTCCCTTTCTACAGGATTTCATCAAAGTTCATAGTATTAAACATCATCTCTATATTGACAACTCCCACATTTAGATTTCCAAGCAAGGCCTCAATCCTAAATTCCAGGAGGCATGAGCTAAAGATGTTGATTTCCATCTCTAGTTCACATTTCATCTCTGAGCTTTAAATGCACTTATTCAGCTATCTACTTCTCTAGTTGAATATCTCAAAGAAATCCTACACTAATCATGTCCAAAAGCAAACTCATAATCTCCACCCCCATTCTACCTCTGAAATATGCTAAGCTTTTTGAACGTGTGAATGACAGAATCGCAGAATCAGACATTATCCTAGATACTTCCCTGTCCTTCATCCTTACTATCTGATCCATCCTGTCAATTTTGCCTTTTAAATGTTTCCTGAATGTATCTTCTTTTCTGCATACCCATGTCTACTCCAGTCTGAGTTCCCATCAAATGAACCAAACTAATACAGATACCTTCTAATAGTCTCTCTGAATCCACTCCTACTCCCTTTCCTCCGTGTACCTTCTCGGAGTCTGATCATATCTCCTCTCTGCTTCAAATCTTTAACACCCTCCTACTACTTTTATTATGAAATCAAGATTCCTTAATAAAGACCAAAAGGCCTTGGATAGGATGTCCATTGCCTACCTTCGCAAATTTGTCTCTTGTCAACCTCAGCATCAATGCCTACATTTTAGATCACTAGCTTTCTTTCAGCATACCACAGTCCCTACTCTCACTGGGCATTTGCACATGGTGATCCCTTTCTTGAATGCCAATACTACCACCCTACTGTGACCACCTCTTTATACTTCTTAATGACTACTCAGTCTTCAGATCTCATCTCACAAAACACTTCCTTAGAAAAGCTTTCCCTGCCTTTTCAAACTAGATCAACTTCCCATCTTAGGATCATTACGCATATCACTTAATATTTCTAAATACAATTTTAAATGTACAGTTATTTTTTGTGATTAATTTGTGCTCAATGTCAATCTAAAAAGACCTTAAAGTCAATGAAGAAAAAGACTGTACTTTGCTTACACTATTATATCTCTAGCCCTCAGTGGAATAGACATGCAAATATTTTTTCAATGAAAAAATCAACAAAGAAGTGACAGGGGAAGCCATACAATTGGATAGTGGTACACAGAAATAGGGTTTAGAAAGCTGAAAGAGACTTGAATAATCCTAGAAAAATATCACCACAAGAAGCACGCAGGGGAAATAGAAAAAACAGCCACCAGAAAGTTAAAAACAACAAAAAAGGAAATAGCACCACGAAAGCCAAGGGAGGATAGAAGACGAAAAAGGCAGAAAGGGCCACTGAATGTGGCAAGTAGGCACCTAGCGTTCTGACAAAATAACTAATAATGTGAGATGCAACGGGGAAGTGAACAAAGGTAAAATACAGGGGAAAACTCACATCTTTCCAACTCCCCTGGAAGTAAGATTTCTACACTTGTTAACTTTTTTGATATCCTTAAACTATCACGACGGTCTGTATAGAACAATAAATGTAAGGAAAATAAACGTGCCATTTTACATTTCAACCTTATTTCTCTATGTTTCTACGAGGTGTTTTAGGCTTATATGACATAAGAATAAATGTTCTAATATTTACACCTGAAACTTTTTTGCTTCTCACAGTACTTTACCTCCCAGAATCATCGAAACAGACATCTGTGTGTCCCTCTGTGTGTCCATATCTCATCGGTTTCCGTGTCGCAGGCATCTTTTCCTTCACCCAGCTGAAAATATTCCACAAAAGCTAGTGTTATTTTAAAGGAAAGCCGAGGGCTGACGAAGAAAGCACCCTCTTTCTTCATACTATTAAATATCTCCCCCGGGCATGCTCTCGAAATCCTCTAAACCCCACCCCAGTTGCAAAAGCAGAAAAAAATGCAGGATCTGTTAGACAATGAGCCGGAAAAAGACACTCTTCTCTTCCGCATGGGTAGCGCCAAAGTGAACTCACCTAAATGCCTGCGCCTCCGCAACTGAAGAAAGGACAGGCAAGCTCCGGAGCTGGGACGATTCCCGCGCTCGGGGCGCTCGCCACACTGCACTTGCGTCGGCACGCCCACGCCCTGCACGGTCTGGACTCCGGTCGCGGGCTAGTGACGTCACTGCTCGCCGGTTGCGAGGAAAAAAGCCGGTTGCTGGGGGACTGAGAAAGAAAGGGAGGTAGCCGAACACGGAAGTGGTGGTAGCGTCTGGAGATCGTGTGGAGGCGGTGACCCCGACGTCTCAGACGCGAACCCTGAGCCGAGGGGTGGGAACCTGCTGAAAGGCAATCGCCTAGTAGGACTTAGATGAGGTGCAGGAGTGGCTGGGCCTCCCTCCTCCACCTCAGCGAGTACCCAGACTGATGGCGATGGTGATGGCGGCAGTTACTCGGACAGCTCCAGTTAAACTGCGCTTGGAGAGGTGAGTGGGGGAAGGGTGGTTGCTGCCTGCCCACCTATTGAGGTCCGCGCCTACCTTTCAGGCTCTCCCCACAGGCTACTATATCCGCGACCCTAAACGGGTCCAGCGCCTTCTTGGCGCTCGGCTGGAGAATGTGATCTTTGGGCACCTTCTCTAGAGTAGAGGAAAACGAGACCCTTCTCGACCCTTTAATCTTGGCATCCTTCGCGCCCTCACCTTGTCATTTTTCTAGAGATAAAAAAGAAGGAAGACTTAATCTCAGTTTGCGATCCCTGGAGGTATGGCGTGTTCATTAACGCGTAATCTTGGAGACTCTACATATATCCCTTAAGAGGAAAGTAACTTGGGTTCCTCCTGTTCAGACCCCACTTAAAGTTCAGTGAAGTGCGTACTTGGATTTAAAAGAGGAGCTAGAACTAAGGTGTATTGTTGAATACTTGGTTCTGTCCATACAATATGTGCTTAGGTCTTGGCCATTAAGTTTTTGCTTTGCTTTTGTCTTCACGATATCCATGTTGGTAGACCGGTCTCCGATGAAAACCTTCACAAAGATTTTGTGTGTGTGTGTGTGTCTGTAGTACCCACCACTTAGTCTCAGTCATACCTTTTTATGACGAAAATGAGACGTTTTTCTGTTGTAGAGATTTCCCCCATTGTTCTTCAATCTCGTTCCATTTCGAAAGGTTGCAAACACAGCACATAGTTAAGACAAGTCATGGTATTGTTCTTACCGTTGTGGCATTTTGTAAAGGGTGGTTTTGAGTAGTGGGGCTCCAAATAGGCTTGCTAGACTGAGGCTTGCTAGACTGGGGTAATGAAGAGAAAGAGGGATTGGCTGAAAAAGAACTTGGGATTTGTGGGAAAATAATCTATTGTTGAATTCCCTCTAGAGCGAAAGATAACCTGAGACAATTCTTGAGTGACTTAATGTTACTTGCAGATCATTTGTTTTTTAGATAGACTGATTCGCACATTTTTTTATCCAAGTAAAAAATCATTGGATAGACTGTAGCTGAACTCTGACGTTGTTCATTCCTATAATGAATAAATCTTGATGAGATTTCAGTGTAATACTATCCAGAGCTCAGCATAACAATTTGCCAATTGGAACAAGAGTTATAGCTATAAAATGCTCTAACTATAGTATCTATAATACCATTTGACTTTAAAATAATGAATGGTGTTCACACTTCTGCCCTTCACTTTGCTTAGGTTAAAGAAAATTTTCCTTTACAAATTTCACATGTCTGAAAGATCTTGGGCTGTACAGTCAAACAGCCCTAGGTTTTCCTTTTGACTCTTAACAGTTACTCTTTGTGTGACCCTGAATATGCTCCTCTACTTTTTCAGAATGTCAGATTCCTCATCGCTAAAATGTAGATGATACCTACTTCCATTGAATTGCTAAAGTATACAGAAGATAAAAATTTCACTAGATAGCCCTGGCTGGTGTGGCTCAGTGGATTGAGTGCCGGCCTGCCAACCAAAGGGTGGCTGTTCCCTTCCCAGTCTGGGGTGCAAGCCTGTGTTGCTGGCCAGGTCCCCAATAGGGGGCGCCCCCGCGAAGGGCTACCACACGTTGATGTTTTTCTCCCTCTTTCTCCTTCCCTTCCCCTTTCTAAAAATAAATAAAATCTTGAAAAATAATTTTTTTAATTTCGCTGAATAATGATTTAAACTGACTACACTAAATGAAGCCACTAAATGTCCACCCAAAGCATCCCGTTAATAACACAAGACATTAATTAGTTTTATACATCTGTGAATGTCTCAGTGTAGTCTTTTTGCTGCAGTGTTTTCACAATTCCATTTCTGTTTCAGTCAAATGCCTGCAGATCTCCAGTGAGATTTTAGTATCTCCAGTGAATTTATGGTCTTCTTGAGGACAACAGACACTCAAATAAAATGTGCACAATGGTAGTGCAATAATGAAGTGTATGTAACAAATGTTAGCAAAAATTCTAGTTATTTAAGATTATATGGCAAATGGACAGTGCATGTCTTGCAGAGGTAGGTAGCTGGATGAACTCACTGAAAATAATGCTAAGGTCACAAATTCAATTGCAGTGAAGTGGGTTAGCTTTGCTCTGTTTTGACCTCTCATAGTACCCTTAGGCTCACAAATATTGTTGGTCTCAAGGGCAGTAGGGTGAGAAAACATGAATATATTCCCATTCCACTAGTATTATCTACGTAAAAAATAATATCATATAACCTCGGAGAGTCAGTTTATCCAAGTGGCATATCAGTATTGCCTTAGGGAAGGAGTTTTAAAAATATCTTTTCAATAAAATGTGTGCTTTATAAAAAATGATTAATCCTGTGGAAGATAAGACCGGAAGAGAGTGTAACGATAACAGAAGAACATAGTGTGGAATAATAATACTGAAGGTAGTTTCAGAAATCTGAAGATTTTTATGTGCCTGAAAGTATCCTGAAACTCACCTGCCCTTTAAATTTATTTTTGGAGTAAATAATACTTGCACCTGTATAAACCTCCTAGGGTGTAAAAGGGAATACAGTCTTGTGTTATATTAACACTGTATCCAACATAGATATAGTCACTCTGATATAGATGAAAAAAACTGAGACTTAGGTTGTAATTTGTCCAAGGTCACAGTCCTACCAAATGTCAGAGCTACACATAGAACTGAGGTCTTTTACCTTCTAATCCAAGGTAGTCTTATCCACACTGCCTCTCCAAATCATAACTGTTGCCATAAAACTTAGAAATTAGTGAAATATACCAGGATTTTAAGGCAATTTTATTGAAGTCTAGAGTCATCTTATGGTAGTTTATAGGTAAAATTTGTTCCCAAGCTTAAATGTAAGCATATGTAATTACTATAAAGCAATGAAAGAATACTATAATCAGTTTTAAAATATTATTTGCGTACTCTTTCTGTTGAAATCTATCTATTTACTAAGTGAGCTTGCAAAACTACAAAACTTTTCTAATTAAATTTGGTTATGTACAACCATATTATTTTCAAAGAATTTAAAATGTTAACACTTTTTAAGAACAGCATGTTCATTATCAGGAGTAATTTAAAGTGCTTTTTAGATTTTCCAGAAATGCTAAAGCCTCTTCAGCCTCAGTTTTATAAAGTCTGTTTTTGTGCAGATTTTCTAGCCTTATACATAGGTAGCCTTTGTTTCATCTTTCTCCTTTTTAATCTCAATTTCACTACTTTCCCATCTTTCGTTTTTTAGAAATTAGCTTCTACAAGAAAAATTGAGTAATACTAGAAAACAACTAATATGTATTTTCATTAAGCTCAATGTATGCTGTTTTTGTACATTTTAATCCTGGCAGTAAAAACATGAGGCAGCTGGCATTATCCAGATTTTACAAAGGGAATACTGCAGCTAAAAAGAAATTTTTAAAATCCGTTGACTAGTAAGTGACAGAGTCTTAATTTTAGCCCATGTTTGATGATTTAGCAACTCATGCTATTTCATCTGTACCATGCTTCATTTTAAATATAGTATAGTGAAAAACTGTAGATTATTATTATTTTTATGGAGCTTAAAACTTCAAAATTTTCTGTTTAGACTAACTTGCTCATATAGGAAAAAAAAGACTGCAAGGGAACAAGCCAAAATGTCCAAGTTGACTGCTTAATTGAATTACAGTCGACCCTTGAACAGCTCTGGACTTAGGGGCTGCAATCCCCTGCTCCTACATGCAATTGAAAATCTGAGCATGACTTTAAAACTTAACTAATAGCCTGCCGTTAATTGTAACCCTATCCATTAACACGTATTTTGCAGTGTGTGTGTGTGTGTGTGTGTGTGTGTGTGTGTGTGTGTTCTTACCATAAAATAAGCCAGAGAAAAGAAAATGTTATTAAGAAAATTATGAAGAGAAATACACTTACAGTAGTATACATATTTATTGGGAAAAAATTGCATATAAGTAGATCCATGCAATTTAAACATGTGTTGCTCAAGCATCAACTGTTCTTCCTCTTTTTTAAAAAATATGTATTGACTGATTCTTAGAAAGAAGAAGGGCGGGGAGAGAGAGAAACATCAATTGGGTTTTTTTAATTTGTTTTTTCAGTCCTCACCCTAGGATATGTTTATTGATTTTAGATGGGGGAGAGGGACAAAGAAACATCAAAACATTGATGTGAGAGAGAACATTAATTGGTTGCCTCTGGGCCCAACCGTGGATCAAACCTGCATCCACCCCATGACCTTTTGGTGTACAAGACAATGCTTCCATCAACTGAGCCACCCAGCCAGGCAAAACATCAATTTTCTGTTCTACCCACCTATGCATTCAATAGTTGCTTCTTGCATTTGCCCTGACCAGAGATGGAACCTGCAACTTGGCTTAAGTGGACAGTGCTTTAATGAACTGAGCATCTGGCCAGGGCTGTTTTTCTTCTAAAAAAAACTTTTCTGGATGTTCCATATATTTTATAATGAACATGTATTGTTCTTATAATTTAAAAGTTACAAGGAAAAATATATCTGTACAATCCAATTTATTCCCTAAAGTATTATAATAGTCTACCTTAAATGTTCTGGTTTCTAAGATTTTGTTAAGGTTCTTCCACTTTTGGAAGTCCCTGTAGTGCCAACTCTTAGTTTTCTGCTCTCTCTTCACACTAGATTAGTGATTTTCAACCTTTTTCATCTGTAACACACATAAACTAATTACTAAAATTCTGCAGCACACCAAAAATATTTTTTGCTGGTCTGAGAAATAAAATATAATTTTAATTCTTTCACACTGGACACTATTGTTATGTTGGCTGCTGTTGCTTTTTTTATTTGACAGTCTAAGGGAAAAGAGATCAGTACCCCTGACTAAATAGTCAGGCATGTTTTAAATATTCTTTTTTTTTTTACCTTTTTTTCTTTTTTTTAATATTTTTATTGATTATGCCATTACAGTTGTCCCATTTCCCCCGTTTTAAATATTTTTGAAGCACACCATTTGAAAATCACTGCTCTATGTTAACTTCAGTCAGTTGCAGGTTACTAGACATTTCTCATTATCTTTAGTTAGCATGCTCAGGAAATATACTCATTTTTTAAAAGATTTTATTTATTTATTTTTAGATGAAGGAAAGGGAGGGAGAAAGAGAGGGAGAAAAACAGTGCGTGATTGTCTTTCACGCACCCCCTACTTGGGATTTGGCCTGCAACCCAGGAATGTGCCCTGACTGGGAATCGAACCGGCGACCTTTGCTTTGCAGTCCTGTGTTCAACCCACTGAGCCAAACCAGCCAGGGCTAGAAATGTATACTCATTTTAATATTTAGACCATGCTAAGTGTTTCTCCAAAGTTTATTCCCCAAAACAGATTTGTGGTAAGTTTAATATCGGAAATTATTGCTTAAGCAGGTTTCTTAACTGAAGGACTTCTTGGAACCTTTTGCTAAATATGCATCATAATCTTTCAAAGGAGAAACATTTCCCAAACTTGTTTGATAAAGAAACTCTTATTTCTCTAAAAGATGTGTTAACACCTTTTAGGATTAGTGTCTATAAGACTACAGATTGGGAAGCAAATTATTAATAGGAAAGTAAGTGCAGAAAGTGGGAGAAGAAGAAGCTACAATAGTACTAATTAATCATTTTTTTTTTTTAATCCAGTTAAGTCCCTCACTTGGTAGCATGAAAAAAGGAGACACAGTTGACCCTTGCACAATATGGGTTTGAATTGAACAGGTCCACATACATGGATTTTTTCAGTAAATATATTGGAAAATTTTTTGGAGATTTGCGACAATTTGGAAAAACTCACAGATGAACTGCATATCCTAGAAAAATAGAAAAATTAAGAAAAGAATGTCATGAATGCATAAAATATATGTAGATACTTAGTATATTTTTAACACTTATTACCATAAAACATGCACAAGTCCATTATAAAAAGTTAAAATTAATAAAAACTTAAACATTTACAGACCATACATGATGCCATTCACAATGGAGAGAAATGTAAACAAATATAAAGATGCAGTATAAATCATAACTGCATAAAATTAACTATAGTACATACAATACTATTGTAATAATTTCATAGCCACTTTCTGTTGCTGTTACAGTGAGCTCAATTATTGTGAATATCTGCTTAAAATGCTGTGTGATGTTCATCATCTCATTGTGAGCAGTTCATCTCCCTAGTAAATTGCGTATCACAGTAAAAAGTGATCTTGTGATTCTTACATATCTTTCATCATATTTAGTACAATACCATAAACCTCGAATAACATTGGGACCCATATAAAGTTCCACTATTGGTCCAGCAAGTGCTCCCAAGAAGCAGCAAAAAGTCATGACATTGAGAGAAAAAGTTGAATTGATTGATATGCATCATAGATTGAGGTGGGCAGCTGTGGTTGCCCACCATTTCAAGATAAATGAATACATATAAAAACAGAAAAGGAAATACGTGAGGCTGTTGTTGCTGCTACACCAGAGGGCATGAAAGCCTTGCTCTTTTTACAAGATACTGTTTTATCTCCTATTGAAAATTAAGCTTTTATGTGGGTGCAGGATTGCTGTAAGAAAGGTGTACCTACAGACTCTTAATATGATTCAAGAAAAAAGCAAAGTCATTATATGTCAACTTAAAGCAAAAGGAAGGTGCAGTATCTAAAGTCAGAGAATGTCATGCCAGCAAAGGATTGTTGGCTAATTTTAGAAAGAGATTGGCTTAAAAAATGTCAAGATAACGGGAAGCAGCTTCTGCCAACCAAGAGGCAGCAGACAAGTTCCCAGACGCCATTAAGAAGACCTTTGAAGAGAAAGAATATCCGCCTGAACAGTTTTTTTTAAGTGTATTTTATTGATTAAGCTATTACAGTTGTTCCAATATTTTTCCCCTTTGCCCCATCTGCCCCATACCTCCCCTTCCCTCCAGCAAACCCCCACCACCACCTTAGTTCATGTCCATGGATCCTGCATATAAGTTCTTTGGCTTCTCCATTTCCTACACTACTCTTAGCATCCCCCTGTCTGTTTTGTACCTACCAATTATGGTTCTTAATCCCCGTACCTTTTACCCCGTTCTCCCCTTTCCCCTTCTCCACTGCTAACCCTCAATGTGATCTCCTTTTCTATGATTCCATTCCTGTTCTGTTGTTTGCTTAGTTTGTTTTTGTTTTTTTAGATTCAGTTGTTGATAGTTGTGAGTTTGTTGTCATTTTACTGTTCATAGTTTTGATCTTCTTTTTCTTAAATAAGTCCCTTTAACATTTCATGTAATAAGGGCTTGGTGGTGATGAACTCCTTTAACTTGACCTTATCTGGGAAGCACTTGATCTGCCCTTCCCTTCTAAACGATAGCTTTGCTGGATAGAGTAATCTTGGTTGTAGGTGCTTGCTTTTCATCACTTTTAATACTTCTTGCCTGCAGAGTTTTCTTTTAAGAATCAGTTGATGCCCTTGCTGATGTGGCTCAGTGGATTGAGCGTGGGCCTGGGAACCAAAGGGTCACTGGTTCAATTCCCAGTCAGGGCACATGCCTGGGTTGCTGGCTAGGTCCCCAGTTTGGGGTGCTTGAGAGACAGCCACACATTGATATTTCTCCTCTTCCTCCCTCCCTTCCCATCTCTCTAAAAATAAAAAAAATAAACAATAAAAAACAATAGGTTTATCTTTAAAAAAATCAATTGATAGTTTTATAGGAACTCCTTTGTAGGTAACTATTCTCTTGTTGCTTTTAAGATTCTCTCTTCATCTTTAACCTTTGGCATTTTAATTATGATATGTCTTTGTATGGTCCTATTTGGATCCAACTTGTTTAGGACTCACTGTGCTTCCTGGATTTGTATGTCTATTTCCTTCACCAAATTAGGGAAGGTTTCTTTCATTATTCTTTCAAATAAGTTTTCAATTTCTTGCTCTTCCTCTTCTGGCATCCCTGTGATTCAGATGTTGGCTCATTTGGAGCTGTCTCAGAGTCGTCTTATTCTCTCCTTGGTTTTTTTGAATTTTTATTTTTTCATTCTGTTCTGTTTGACTGTTTATTTCTTCTTCATATTCCAAATTGTTGATGTGAATCCTGGCTTCCTTCCCTTCACCGTTGGTTCCCGTGGATTTTTCTTTGTTTCACTTAGTGTAGCCTTCATTTCTTCCCTTATGTGTTTGCCATACTCATTGGGATCTTAAGCATCCTTATCACCAGTATTTCGAACTCTGCATTTGATAAGTTAGCCATCTCCGTTTCGTTTAGTTCTTTTTCTGGAGTTTTATCTATTCTTTCATTTGGGCCATATTTCTTTGTGGCCTCAATTGGCAGCTTCCCTGTGTTTGCTTGTATGTATTGGGCAGAGGTGCTTTGATTCCATCTTGGCGTACTTGTTACATTGTAAGGGGCACAGCCCTAGCTATTCACCGGGGTGGGGCAACCTGCTTCACTGCTTTGTGGCACTGTATGTGGGGGAAGGGTCTGAGAGGGAACAGTGCCGCTTGTTTGCTAGGCTCTCCTCCCATTTCCGGTCACTTACCCCACTTCCTCTCTGTGACTGGCACCCTTCTAGCTGCTGCACTGGTGCTGAATCCCAGAGTGGGTGGGTTTGCGCATGTTCTGGGGTCCTGCAGGTCCTTGAAACAGACTCTCCTGAGAAACTGGCAGTTTGCTCGCTTGCCCAACCCCCACTGGTTCTTTATTTTGCTGGTGCTAGAACCCTGGGCTATGGTAGTCCAGACTGAGGCTGGAATGGCTTGCTTCCCAGGTGTCCCTCCTGGTGTTTACCCGCAACAGGTGAGTGTGGGACCGACCACCACCGCTGCTGACACACCACATCCTCTCCACCCTGGCTTCCCGTCTCTGCCCTTCCTACCCATCTGGATGAATATTTCTTCTTTAAATCCTTGGTTGTCGGACTTCCATACAGTTCAATTTTCTGGCAGTTCCGGTTGTATTTTATTTTGATATTAGTTGTGATCCTTTTTATGGTTGTGCAAGGAGGTGAAGTGTGTATACCTCTGCCTCCATCTTGGCCAGAAGTGGCTGCCTAAACAGGTTTTTAATGAAGAGCTAATAGACACCACACCAGAGAAATTAGTAGAACATGACTTGATGGAGATGAGTGTTTCCAATCAGAGCCAGATGATGAGGAAGAAGACACAGAAGAAACAGCACCAGGAAACAGACTGACATTAGACAATCTGGTGAAGGGTTTCAATTATTCAAGGTGGCTTTTGACTTCTTTTATGATATGCACCTTTCTATGATAAGGGCACTGAAAGTAAAGCAAATGGTGGAAGAAGGGTTATTGCCTTATAGAAATAATCTTAGAGAAATGAAAAAAACAAAAATATCAGACAGAACGTGCCGTGTATTTTCTTCAACTTACAACAAATGTGCCTGTCTGACTTGCCTCCCCTTCTCCCTCCTCCACCACTTCTGCTTCTGCGACCCCTGGGACAGCAAGAACAACCTTCTTCTTTTTCCACCTCCTCAGCCGGCTCAACCTAAATACAAGTGTAGTAAATAGTAGATAACCATTATGTCACACATTTAATAAACTTACCTGTTGTGTATGTGTGCGAGTGTCTTCGTGTGAAAATCTGTATGGCAAGGACTGTGTGAGGTATTTCTGTGTAATCATCATCATCATCGCTTCAGTATTCATCATGTGCCAAACTTGTATTGTGAAGTGGATAGACTACCCTTACCTAGTCATAGGTGAGTGATACTTGATATATAATCAATAGTGTTTTAACTTTCTTACTGTTTTAGAATTTTGCTAAGAATTACATTACTGTACAGCATGCTTCTCATAATTGGAGAAACTGCTTATCAGCCTATCATCACAAGTAAGTAGTTTGAAATATGTGTTTCTAATGCTGTATTGTGAATCTGACTGTAATACTATATACCATAAAAATTTTATAACCATTCATTAGTGTATATGCTAGGGTACTGTAAGTAATGGTATCAATTACAGGAGGCTACCATAAAGCAAAATTGTATTGCTGCTTTTTATCAGTGTATGAATTTTTATGCCTGCAAATAAATATGAATTTTTATACATTTAATTTTTTATGTCTGGTGTTAGTAATATATATTACACCTATAGTATTTTTTATTATATAAGACAATATTAATGTAGGTACTGACAGACAATTCATTTTGTAAATGAGTAACAAACATAATGCTATCCATATATACAGCACAGTACTGTAAATCTAATTTGTCTTCCTTATGACTTTTTCTTTTATTGATTCTAGAGAGAGGGGAAGGGAGAGGAAAAAGAGGAAGAGAAACATCAACATGAAAGAAAAAGCATCAGCATTAATCTGTTGCTTCTTGCACGCACCCTGACCAGCGACCAAACCCGCCCCAGCATGTATCCTAAGTGGGAATCGAACTCGAGATCTTTTGGTTTGCAGGACAACATCCAACCAACTGAGCCACATGGGCCAGGGCCCTGTATGTTCATTGATTGTTATCCATAAGGCTGTTAGTCAATAGTAAGTGATTAGGAGTTAAGTTTTTAGAGAACCAAAAGTTTCAACTGCATGGGAAATTAATGCCCCTAACCCCCAAATTATTCAAGAGTCAACTGTACTTTAAAATATATACTGGAAAATGAACCTGTATCACTTTTATAATGAGAAAAAAATTTTTGGTTCAGAGGTTTTTCTCGTATGAACAAACCAATTTTTCATATTTTTTCTTTATCATTCCAAGGAATTCATTTGTTGTCTACCCATTATATTCCATTTGTGGTACCTGAATATTTCCACAGAATCCAACACAAATATCAGACTATAATCAAATATCAACAACTGTGACCCAACCTAGAATCTAATTCAAATATCACAAACTGTGGGCAGAATGCTTTCAAGGAATTTGGGGGTACATAAGGGCAGGAAAACTTTGGAATTGTGGATTTAGTAAAGAAGTTCCTGGGCTGCATTACTATTAGAATAGTAATTTATTCATGAATTTTTTATGTAATAAAGTATGATTTATAGGATCAAATTTATGCCCTGTCCATATGGCTCAGTTGGTTGGCTCATCACACATACACCAAACGGTTTAGGTTTCGATCCCCAGGCAGGGCGCATACGTAGGTTGTGGGTTTGAGCCCTGGTCAGGGCGTGTATGGGAGACAGCTGATTGATGTTTCTCTCTCTCTCTCTCTACCCACCCCCTTTCTCTCTTACCCTCTCTCTCTTATTCCTCCTCTTCCTCTTTCTCTAAAATCAATAAAAACATATCCTAAGGTAAGGATTAAAAATATTTAAATATGATCAAATTTATTTTAATTTAGTGTTAAAATGAAATTTGGTCTTTAAATGTACATTACCAATTGTAGACATACTAATTGTTCAATGAATAATATATGATAATGATCCCTTATCCAACATCATAGAGAATATAAATGAATTTTCCAGATAAATGATACTTAACCTTTTAATTATAAGCTTTTTAACAGTTTCTGTAGAATATTTGATCTTAAAACACCTTTCAGGCCTCAGTAGAACTAAGTGTTATTTAAAGCTTTTATTAATATACAGTGGCCATTTTGGGTATTCATTCTATAGTCACTGTCATTGCAATTGGTTGTAGAACCAATGACCAAATGGCTACTGAATCTGGGAACTTGCTTTTTTAAAAAAGGCTTTTACATAAACTTACTTTTTAGACATTTGCCTCTACCTCATTGAGAAATAATATTTTTTAAAAATGATGTCACTGTGTACTCTGCAGAGAAATGTAACTTAGCTACCTTCATAAAAAATTAATTATTAAATCAAAAGCCAAAACAACCTTCTCCCAAGTGATTCTTTCACCCTTTTTCTTTTAAAGAAAAGAAAAGCTCTTTGCAGCTACCAACAAAGATCTTTGATTCGTCAGCACCTTTCAAAGTATCTTTGATTTCTCTACTATATAAAATGATAGTAAAGCCATCTTTTTAACATTTTTTGACTTTTCTACTTTACACAAAGTTTGTATAAAATTCCAAAAATACCTGAAACTAATAATATTATATATCAGTTATACCTCAATTTAAGAAACAAAGAATGAACATAGACTATTTTTGAAAGGACTCATTCAGATTTAAAGCCCTGCACTTTTTTTACATTCAGATTTTACATGTAGGCAAGACACCAATGTACTTTTTTTGAGCTTATCTTTAGTCTTTAAAAATATGACATAGTACTGGCCTGTGAATCAAAAGATCTCTGGTTCAGTTCCCAGTCAGGGCACATGCCTGGTTTGCAGGTCAGGTCCCTGGTTGAAGGCATGCAAGAGGTAGCCAACAGATGTTTCTCTCTCACCTTCCCTTTCTCCCTCCCTTCCCCCGCTCTGAAAATAAATTTAAAAATTTTTTTAATATGAAAATAAAATAGTTTTATTCTCACCAAAAATTAATGTTATTTTTATTTAGAGTATATGATTTTTTTATTTTTAAGAATTTTGGTTTAGCAAAATTTCTGAAAGATTTAAAATTTTTTCTGTGTGTTTAAATGTAAAGATGTGAGATTTTTATATATATTTATCCTCTTTTATAAAATTATGTAATAGTAAAGGACATTCTAAATATCTTTTTTCCTAAAATGATCTTTCCGTAGCATAAGCTTTTTAAAAAATTACTTTCTCAGTAATTATTAAGATGTTTCCTATACCATGAAGTGATCAGTTCTGTTCTGTTTTGCCTTTACCTCTCTCTCACTCTTTCTTTCTTTCCCTTTCTCTCCTCCACTCTCTGTTTTTGTTTGTTTTTTGTTTTTGTAATCTGAGGGGGGTTGTTTGTTTTGATTTTTGAAAAAACACTTATGAGCATTTAATGAACTCCCCTTCATGTGGCTTCAAACTAACAGGACTCAGGGTCCCTTTCCTGCCTACCCCCACAAACCCAACACCTTTGATACTCTCTGCAGCTCTTCTGCTGAAGAATTTGGCCTTCAGGATGACAGGCTGCTTTGGGAGCTGTCCTCTCCCCAGATTTTGTAGTAGCCCTATCACACCACCATCAAGGATAGGAGCAGCTCCAGTCTTGTTTTTGGCAGCATTTACTTACCCACGTCTGCTCACTGACCAAGGTCCACCCCACAGTTTATCAAGGTTGACAGTTGGGCGGAAGCTTTGGTTCCTCTTTAAATGGTAATGCCTCATACCAACTTTCCCAAAGTAACTCGGGTGGTATTTGTCGAAGTTGATCCTGTGATGGATGATGCAAGCCACCAGCATTACCTAAGCCTCCCAAGTGCTTCTGATGTGGCCAAGCCTGGAAATTTCCAAGTCTTCCTCAGTCTGGATGGCTGTCAGTGGCTGAGAGGCAAGAGGGAGGCCTCTTCTAATCTTTTTTAATATGTCTGCTAAGTAGCTTCTAAGAGTCACCTGTTGTCCCAGTAAAGTTAATCAAATTTAGAACACTTGTCACTTTGTAAAAGAAAAATGCATAATTCATCTTAAAAGCTCAAAACTTACTTAAATATTTTGCTCTGATGTAATTAGCAAACCTTGTGCTATAAAATTTCCATAATCATATCTATTTACAAAGTATTATGAAGATTCTCTTATTTAAGATGATCTAGTCCACAATTTTATTCCAGCAACATGCAAGCAGTGTGGTACACTGAAAGTGAACAAGAAATGGAGAGGGCGCAATCAAGTCCTCAGCTTTTTGGAACCCTAGCTCTTCCCTGAGGGACAGCACACCTTCGGACAAGTAATGCATCTGATGATGAGTGATTGGAACATTGTCAACCATACACCCAATATTAAAAGCTTTAATTTTTCTAACTTTTAGACAAATATAAATGGAAATAAATTGTATTTCTACCTTGAAAACTGTAACATTAAATGGCATTCTGATTAATATATCAGTACGCTGTGTTTTGCCAAATCAGCTTTTGCCATGGCAGTTTTGAAAAGTAGGGTTTCTGAAGCATAAACTCAGTTTCAGGGCTTCTGAAGAAAACCTATGTGAAATTTATATAAAGCTATAATTCTTAGATTCAAAAAGATAATCAGAAGATTTTCTGTGTGTTAACTCTTTAAGTACAGGTAAATATACAGAAAATTTAAGGTAATGGTATTTTTCACTTCATTTTATGGATACCTACAGCATTAGCACATGTAAGAATGGTTAATTAACCTAAAATCCAGGGAACTTGATCATTTGATACCTACTATATACAAGTTGGTAAGCAAGACTTGCCAAAGTAAACCTATTAGGTTAGCATGTAAACTTGTATAGAAGAAGGCTGGAAATTAGTCCTCTGGGGGGAAAAGTCAAATTGTTTTGTACCTTTATGGTCTGTTGAGTTTCAGCTATATCTGGCATATTGATCCTTTTTTTTTTCTCTTTTCGTTTTTTACTTTGAAGTACTAGTTATCCCCCTGAAAATTGTATTCGCTCATAAACTATGGTTTGCACTGGGCTGAAGACAGAGGGGTTCTGCTATTTCTTCATTAAGAGCTACTTGTCTAAAACTGGCTTAGGTGCTTTAATAAGACAACATATCTAATATGTATTTGTTTGTTTTCAAGAAGAAAAAATATGTTAGCATTTATTGAGCACATAATACATTTAGAATCTGAGCTAAGTACTTTACATACATTATTTCATTTAATCCCCAACAGCCCAGTGAAATAGATAGCATTACTACCTCTACTTTATAGACAAAGAAACATGCTTCAGGGTCATATAGTGGGTATAAAACAAACCGGACTCGAACCACGTTTGCAGTGCCTGCTGTCACTGCTGTGGAACTGCATCCTTGCTGTGTACGTGTGTAGAGATACTGAAAATGTGAAAAATGCTTCCTGGGCAGTAGGATTATGAATGGTTTTTATGTTTTCCTTCACAACTTTTTCTACTTTGAATTTTTCACAGTGAGTATTAATTACTTTTTTTAAATTTACATTCATCAAAATTATACATGCACCTAGGTTAAAAAATTAAGCTGAGAAGCTAAGAAACACTGCAGTTCTCTCCTGTCCATCCCAAAGGCATCTACTTTCAATTTTTTTTAACTTTTCTGATAATTACCATCATATTTCTAAATAATATGTTTATGCTTTGATTTCTTGAGTCACCAGTTATTAGATATCAGTTGAGTTCTTAGGATTTACCTCTCTTTTAGTCTTGTTCTCTTACCATTCTTTTATTATAGTTATATCACAATTTTGGTAAATACTGTTCACTGCTCAGCCATGTGTTATATTTTATAACCCTAATTTCTTGTATAATGTTTGAATTTTTCTGCAATTAGTAATTACCTAATTCTTTTTCCATTGCTTTCATGTGTTCTTAATTGCATTTTCCAAATTCAGTTCTATTTTTTTTCTTAAAATCTGGCAAGATTTTAAGAAATCCCTAAGGGGGAGCCTTAGGTCCATGTGTGGTTACATGAATGACATGCTCTCCAGCAGGTCCAGAGACCTCCCTTCATCATCATCTCAAGAATTCACTTTTCCTTTCCCCTGTGTTGAATATCTTGTTTCCTGTTTTGCTTCCTTTGTTTTGGCTTTACACCCTAATTTTAGAAGAGAATGCGGCCCTGACTGGTGTGTCTCAGGGGATTGGGCACTGGTCTGCAAACAGAAAGGTCGCAGGATTTGATTCCCAGTGAGAACACATGCATGGGTTACAGGCCAGGTCTCTGGTAGGGGGTGCATGAGAGGCAACCACATGTCGATGTGTCTCTCCCTCTCTTTCTCCCTCCCTTCCCCTCTCTCTAAAAATAAATAAAATCTTAAAAGAAAAATTAGAGGTAGAGAGCTTAGCTATGATGTGGAAATGAAGGAATGACACAATTTAGAGGTAGCAAGGAGGCAAGATGGAGCTCACACCCATTGGAATAAAGTCGGACATACGTCAGCTAAACTGCTATTTTGGTAATTTTTTAGTTATTAAAAGCACCAGGCATTTCAAACTTTAGATGATATGTTTTTCCTCATTTTGCCTTCAGTTAGCCTGATGCCTCTTCCCTGAAAGCTTGTGGCACCAGAATGTGGGTAGATGCTGAAATTCACCTGATGTCAAATGCCACCATTCCAGCTCCAAAAAATTCATCATTGGCCAAGAACTTGTTCTTAGGAGCCTGAGCTAGGATTTCTTCAGTGTATATTTAATCCTTAACCCAAGGATGATGATGGTTAAGAATCTCTACAAGAGAACATACGCCTGTCCTACTTTGAAAAGGAAAATAACTGTCTTATTCTGAGAAGATAGACTCCTCAGACTAAAATTGATGTTTCTCAAAACCAGGGCCTCTGAGTCCTAAGGGAACTGGAAGTCATAATGAGACTTACACTTCCCCCTTCTCTTCCTCTCTCCCTCCCTCAGTTTCTTCCTTTCTGTCTTTCTTCCCTACTCTTTTTTCTTCTCACTCTCTTTCCCTCCCTACCTCCCTTCTTTATTTCTTTTAATTTTCAGCACTTCAAATCTTCAGTGGATATTTTACACTTCCCCATGAAAAGGATAGCTAAAAAAATATTTCGGGGGGTGTTGGAATTTGATAACCTGGTTATCTTAGATTGATCTAAAACGTATGCTAGCTATTTAGCTATATTAGCTATTATTTGTGTCTTTCGTAAATAAAAAGTGGAACCCCCCCAAAAAAACTACATTGGGAATGCTTATGTGGTGTTTATACTGTTCAGTGGTTACTGCTTATTTAGTAAATTCTTAATAGCTTTATAACTTAAAACTGTTCATATTTTCAATCAGGAATAAAGACAAGAAGAACAAAGTGAAGGAACTATGTGTATGGTAGTGACCTTTAAACACCAGCTTATAGATTTCTCACTGCCTTTTAAAATGAATTCAGTGGTCTATTGTGAAATGAAAAAATAAGGGAAAAAGCTATTGGCATAAGATGTATCTCAAGATAAGAAATTGTTCACATTTGATCATATATTTTGGCTAATAGAGGAAGCTTGGCTCTTTAAGTACTCCATCTTTTTCAGGTACTAATTATGATTTTTCATCTTGGGTCTAATTGGGGTTTAATATGTAAACTATACAATGTGAATGACAAATAATTAAGGATTTTTTTCCTTCCTTTTAGGTACATGAGTGTGCCCAGAAGAAATTTCCTTCCAGAAAAACTGAAAAAGCAATATTTATAACACTGAATTTTTGTATGATTTATTAAAATGGCAGAAAATAGTGAAAGTAACAGTAAAAATTTAGATGTCAGACCCAAAACTAGTCGGAGTAGAAGTGCTGACAGAAAGGATGGCTATGTGTGGAGTGGAAAGAAGTTATCTTGGTCAAAAAAGAGTGAAAGTTGTTCAGATGCTGAAACAGTAAATGCTGTAGAAAAAACTGAAGTTCCTTTACGGAGCCAAGAAAGAAAGCACAGCTGTTCGTCCATCGAGTTGGATTTAGATCATTCCTGTGGCCATAGGTTTTTAGGCCGATCTCTTAAACAGAAACTGCAAGATGCTGTGGGGCAGTGTTTCCCAATAAAGAACTGTAGTGGTCGTCACTCCTCAGGGCTTCCATCTAAAAGAAAAATTCATATCAGTGAACTCATGTTAGATAAGTGTCCTTTCCCACCTCGATCAGATTTAGCCTTTAGATGGCATTTTATTAAACGGCACACTGCTCCTATCAATCCCAAATCAGATGAACTGGTAAGCACAGACTTGTCTCAGAGTGAAATGAGAGATGGTCAGCTACAGCAAAGAAGAGACATGGAAGAACAGGCGAACTGTTTGTCACATCCCAGTATTCAGCCCTGCGTCATAACCACCAGCAGCGCTTCATGTAGGGGTGGTCCTATGACTGGCTCTGTGATGAACCTGGTTTCAAATAACAGTATAGAAGATAGTGATATGGATTCAGATGACGAAATTATAACGCTTTGTACGAATTCCAGGAAAAGAAACCAACCCAAATGGGAGATGGATGAAGAAATCCTACAGTTGGAAACAACTCCTAAGTACCACACCCAGATTGATTATGTCCACTGTCTTGTACCAGACCTTCTTCGGATCAATAACAATCCATGTTACTGGGGAGTTATGGATAAATACGCGGCAGAAGCTCTACTAGAAGGAAAACCAGAGGGTACTTTTTTACTTCGTGACTCGGCACAGGAAGACTATTTATTTTCTGTTAGTTTTAGACGTTATAGTCGTTCTCTTCATGCTAGAATTGAACAGTGGAATCACAACTTTAGTTTTGATGCACATGATCCTTGTGTCTTCCATTCTCCTGACATTACTGGGCTCCTAGAACATTATAAGGACCCAAGTGCCTGTATGTTCTTTGAACCACTTTTATCCACTCCTTTAATTCGGACTTTCCCCTTTTCCCTGCAGCATATATGCAGAACAGTTATTTGTAACTGTACAACTTATGATGGCATTGATGCCCTTCCAATTCCTTCTGCTATGAAATTATATCTGAAGGAATATCACTATAAGTCAAAAGTTAGAGTACTCAGGATTGATGCACCAGAACAACAATGTTAGAAAGGAATTTAAATATTTTATTTTTGTTGATGCTACTTTGACTTTTTCTACAAGGGCAGTTAGAGTCCAAAATAAACCTCTGCCCTAAATTTTGCTTCCAGATCAGTTTATTTTTCTTATGATACACTAATTGTTTAAGGTTACACACTAAGGGTTAATGGGTATTTTTGACCAGGTGTTTGGTTTTTGTTTCTATTACATAGAGTGTATACTTAACTTTTTTTCTTTTAATTGTAATTTGCATATGATCCAGGGATATTTGAATTTGGTAGTCATATGTAAACACAGTTAAAAATCTATTTCTTGATTTTCTTTAAAAATAGTCCTGTGTTCTTTCCTACATGTAAAATGCTTTGTTAACCTATGCCACTGGCATTCTATACATAAAATACGGTTTCCTCATCCCTCTTTTCAGAGTTGTTTTTAAATTCTTCAGTAAGCTGAGTGTTGTAATTCACAATCTATATTAATGTAATTGACTTCAGTAATTTACTAATAGGGATGTTAAAGTTAACAAAATGGCTTAAATCAAATTTGTGTTTTTATGTAAAATATTAACTATAAAGCAGGATTACTAAATTGGATCAGTAAGAATCAAATGAGAACATGACATTTTTTAAGGTGAATTTATTCTACAGTATGGCATGGTCATCTGTTATTCCTTGAATAGACCTCTTGAAACTTGGAAGAGTTACCATCTTTGGAACCTAAATATTATTCCTTTCTCATTGGGAGCTTTAAAAATAATGATAGTACTGTTAGTAAGTAGTAGTTACTAAAGTACTAAAGCAACTGTATGGTTTTTCTGCATTGACTAATGAATTGTCGCTCCTACTTAGCTCTTTTATAGAAACTCTGAGGCCATTATTTGGGGAAATGCCACAGTTCATAAACAACCACAAATTTTCATTGGTCCCTATGTAGTTTTTCATTATTTTAAATTGAGCTTGAGTAAATCTTCAAAAGTAAACATAGAGCTTATTATTTAGAAAGCTTAGTATTATTTTTGACCTTCAGGCTTTGAATAATTATTTTCAGAGTTAACATGTTTTATTGTGGCTTCAAAAAGAGGAAAACATTTTGAGAACTACATGGCTTATGCCATACTGAACAGTACTGGGAAACAGGTGTAATATTTTAAATTTACTGTCCCAAGAAGAGGAAAGTATTTTGAGAAACATAATTATTTCAATATGAGATAAATGAAGTGATATTTATCCATCTTCTTTTTAAAAGAATCAGTGAATAATAAATTTCCTAAACAGTTGTTTCTTCTGATGAGCTGTTTACCACTTTGTAAATTGCCATTTTTAATATCATAGTAATTAATTTTTTGATGCTAGTTTAGCTCTACTAGGAAACAGATTCTACCTGGGTTGAAAGAAATTCGACTCAAATTTCTAAGTTAAAACAGCTGTTTCTTAAATATCATTGCTTTTATATTGAAGTAGCATTTCCCTTTCGTGCAGTTCTGCTAATGTAAAGATGCCATTTTTTTCAATAATAGTATTAAAATAAATTTTTAGCAGTTACCATAAAATTAAACCAAGAAAATCTGTTCCCATTATCTTCTAGTATTTTTTTCTCAGTGATCTCAAGATTGTCTCAGTTCCAATGAAAGGTAGCTCCTAGAATAGCACCTCTCAGCAGTGATGAGGCTCAGAATCTCAACACCAATGTCAGGAAGAGATATTTCCCTTTTACAAAAGAAAAGTCTAGTACTACCTCATCTTTATTGAGGCACTTTTATAGACCACTGAGAAGCTTATCTTACCAATGTAACACTTCCTAAATAGTCATCTTTGATGAAAGAAAACTAATAGTATGGTAAGACTACCCATGGTTATAATTTTTTTTATCAGAATTTGATAACGAGATTTTCTGTTTCTATGAAACAATTATTTTAAATATTTTTCTTTAAAAATAACTTTTTATTGGTACAGAAAAACCTAAGGGATGACAAACTAACAAATATTCTGTTAAAAGGTAATTTTATAAAGAAAAATGAAGCATAATTATGTTTTATAATGGTAAAAACTAGTATTTATATAAAAATCAAGATATAAGTAGCTTTTCATATAATCAAACTGGTTGTGGTATATTTTCTCTGCCTTATTTTCTCAACTTCAATTAGTAGCTGTTGACATTTTCAAAATACTGCCATGTATATAACCTTAAAGTAGATGATCTAATAAATAAGAGCAGGAATAGTCATTTACTCTGAAATGGTTTGTATTTTTCCCTTGGTATTTGCTACAGTAAAAAGAAATCTGGAAAGTAGAAATATAAAAGACTTGAGAAGAAAGTTGTTTACCATGAAGGAAAAAGAAAAGAGTAACAAATTCATTTTTTAAAGCATTAAGAGATCAGAATTTATAGAAGTTAATCTCTTTCTCAGTCACTTTGTGAGGACCTTTGGAAGAGCATCCAATATTTAGAAACATACATTTATTAAAAATGAAGTTATGAAATGTGTGAGTAAAATGAGTACGTTTTCAGAGGGACAATGTGGGAAGATACCAATATATCCATAAATTTGTAACACTTAAGGCATTGTAATAATTTGAAATAATAATTTGAAAAGTAAATTCTGGAGTTGAGAAAGCATTCAGAATGGTGGAAGTGTATAGAGCTTATTGGTAAGAGGATGAGGCTAAAAGAAACAAGATAAAATATTAAAATTAAGAATTTAGGCTTTACCTCAGGGAAAAGCCTTGACAGTGAAAGGGAGCTACTTCTTCGCTAATAGCTAGTCTGGCCCAGACACTTAACTGTGCTTTGGGAATCATCCTGCACTAATCAGGAAATAAACTTGACTTTTCTATTTCTCTTGACGCTTTTCAGGACATTAACCCCCCTTTTTGAAGCTACAGCATCTTGATTCATACTGTAATTCCTAAAATACGCTGACGGACTTTTTTAGGTTCCTTGAGCATTTTTGTATGAAGAATCATGTATGATGTTTCTATAATCATGCCATTCACTTAAATAATTCATAAAGGGAATGGTTTAATTTAAAGGAAGACCTAATAGGAAGAAGATTAAAGGAAGCTTTTAGTCAGCCTGTGGCTAGATTTATTGATTGGGTGATCAGACCTGTGTTCTTTCAGCTGTTGGCAAACTGTGGTCAAAGAATGGCTTTCATTTAAAGTTTTGACTTCTTTTACAAATAATAATACAAAGAATGTCTTAGAAATTAGAAATCCTTTAAAAAGTAGAGCAAATGTGGCAATTAGGGCTCATGTCATTATACAAATTTCATTTCTTTTTATAAGTAAAACAAACCATTATCATTTATTCATGAGCCAAGTCCATTAAGAAGATAAATCAAGTTATCAGCTTCCTGTCTCTGAAGTTTGGATCACTTTATAGATCCACATAATAGAGAGCTTCCTTCCTATGAAACAAAAAACCTTGAGACCTAACTCATGAATATATGCTTAGTTTTTATTTTTTTTACTTTTTAAATATATTTTATTGACTATGCTACTACAGTTGTCTCATTTCCCCCCCTTTATTCTCCTCCACCCTGCACATCCCCTGCCACCAGCATTCCCCTGCTTTAATTCATGTCCATGGTCATACATATAAGTTCTTTGGCTTCTACATTTCCTATACTATTCTTAACCTTCCCCTGTCTATTTTCTACCTACCATTTATGCTACTTATTCTCTGTACCTTTTCCCCCACTGATAGCCCTCCATGTGATCTCCATTTCTGTGATTCTGTTCCTGTTCTAGTTGTTTAGTTTTTGTTTTAGGTTCAGTTTTTAATAGCTGTTAGTGTGTTGTCATTTTAATGTTCATAGTTTTGATCTTTTTCTTAGATAAGTCCCTTGAACATTTCATGTATTAAGGGCTTGGTGATGATGAACTCCTTTAACTTGACCTCATCTGGAAAGCACTTTCTCTGCCCTTCCATTCTAAATGATAGCTTTGCTAGATAGAGTAATCTTGGATATAGGTCCTTGCCTTTCATGACTTCAGATACTTCTTTCCAGCCCCTTCTTGCCTGCAAAGTTTCCTTTGAGAAATCAGTTGATAGTCTAATGGGAACTCCTTCGTAGGTAATGGTCTCCTTTTCTCTTGCTACTTTTAAGATGCTCTCTTCTTTTATCTTGACTAATGTAATTATGATGTGCCTTGGTGTGTTCCTCCTTGGGTCCAACTTCTTTGGGACTCTCTGAGCTTCCTGGACTTCCTGGAAGTCTATTTCCTTTGCAGGATTGGGGAAGTTCTCCATTATTTGTTGAAATAAGTTTTCGATTTCTTGATCTTCCTCTTTTCCCTCTGGTACTCCTATGATCTGAATGTTGGAATGTTTAAAGATGTCCTCGAGGTTCCTAAGCCTCCTCATTTTTTTGGTTCTGGTTGAATGTTCCTATTGTTCCAAACTGTTGATTTGATTCCTGGTTTCCTTCCCGTCACTGTCGGTTCCCTGTAGATTTTTCTTTATTTCACGTAATGCAGCCTTCTTTGCTGTCTGGCTCATCTTTATGCTGTTGAAGTACCCAGTGAGTTCCTGGAGCATCCTGATCACCAGTGTTTTGAACTGTGCATCTGATAGGTTGGCTATCTCTTCATCACTTAGTTGTAGTTTTTCTGGAGTTTTGAACTGTTCTTTCATTTGGGCCATTTGTTTTTTTGTTTGCACCCACCTGTTCTGTAGTAAGGGCCAGAGCCTTAGGTGTTCACCAGGGTGGGGTAACCCACCTGGATGTGTTGTGACACTTTATGTGGGGGAGGGGTCTGAGGGAACAATGCTACCTGCTTCGCTCTCAGCTGGCTTTCAGTCACTCCCCCTGCTTCCCACAATCAAATTGGGCCCTTCTGGTGCTGATTCCTGTGTGGGTGGGTTGTGTATGTTCTAGGACCCTGTGGGTGTCTCCAGCAAATTCTGTGAGGCTGGGAGTTTCTCCCACTGCTGCCTCAACTCCCACAGGTGTTTTCAGTCAGAGGCTTTGAGGCTTTATTTCCCCGCGCTGGAGCCCTGGGTTGCGCAGTCTGTCTTGCTCCCTAGTTGTTTGTTCCTCCCCGTTTATCTGCAATCGAATGTGGGACCCCCCACCACCTCGCCTGCCCCAGGCCACCAGCTGCCGCCTTGCCACAAGTCCTGTCAGTCCTGCTGCTGGTCTCCACCCCTCCTACTGGTCTGGATGAATGTTTCTTTAACTTCTTGGTTGTCAGCCTTCCATATAGTTCGACTTTCTGTCAGTTCTGGTTGTTTTTTGTTTTTAAATTTGTTGTCCTTTGGTTGTGCAAGGAGGCACAGTATGTCTACCCATGCCTCCATCTTGGCGGAAGTTCCTATATGCTTAGTTTTTATTAAAAATACTTTTTGTCACTCTTAGCTATAAATAGTCAAATCAGTTATGTATTGATTTTGGTAGAGCAAATTGCATAGGAAAGTAGGTTTATAATAGTTGTAAGATGCCAGGAGAAAACTCAAGGGAAACAGTGCTGAAACTTAAAATAGCCTATGTTTTAGGCAATTTAATGCTCAAATGAATAAAATATTTTAAGTCAAGCAGATTGTTCCTACTTTGGGAAAAAACCTTTACAATTTTGGTTTTAATCAGTTTTACATTCATTTTATTTCTAAAGAATGAACAGAAAGCACAAAGCATTTTCTTTTTTAATGACCTACTAGAAATGAGCAATACTGCAAGACTGTCTATACTAGTCTAATACACTAATATATTGGACACAAAATGGACGTAAGTTCTTGAAATGCATTAGTTTCTCAGTAGAAATGTAGACTACTAGATATAACCCACTGGAGAGGGATTTGGGGCATGTGAATCTTATTTCAAATAGAGCCAGAGTCTTTTTTTTTATTGTATTTATTTATGTTTAGAGAGGGGAAGGGAGGAGAAAGTGAGGGAGAGAAACATCAATTGTGGTTGCTTCTCATGTGGCCCCCACTGGAGATGGGACCCTCAACCCAGGCATGTGCCCTGACTGGGAATCAAACCAGCAATCTTTCGATTGGCAGCCTATGCTCATTACACTGAGCTACACCAGCCAGGGCATAAAGCCAGAGTCTTTTAATTTTTTAATTTTAAATAGGTTATTCAGCCCTAAATATTTGCCTTAATTTCCCAGCATATAAAATGTAGATCATAATACTTGCCACTTGACTTCCGAAGGTTAGTTTTTCAGTTAAGGAAGCCACCCTTGGAACTTACTTGAAAATAATTTCTATACAACTGTTAAGTGCTAATGTGATAATAGGTTTTCAAGGTATTCCTTTAGTGGACCCTGCAGATTCACATTCACTTTTTGTCTGTAAAATATGACAATAGAGAAAACAGTACAATTTGAACTTACAGTTTAGACTCTACATTTAGATGAAGAGTTGCGATTTCCTCCTGCTCATAGTAAGGTTTATGTAAAGTTGATGTTTGCCTAAGTTATTTTAAAAGTTGGTTACATTTGCAGGAAGTAAGGATACAGGCATACCCCATTTTATTGTGCTTCACTTTATTTCACTTCACAGATACTGTTGTGTTTTTTTTCTTTTTTTATATATTTTATTGATTATGCCATTACAGTTGTCCCATTCCCCCACTTCATTCCCCTCCACCCTGCACACCCCCTCCCACCCACACTCCCCCTCTTTAGTTCATGTCCATGTATCATAAGTTCTTTAGCTTCTACATTTCCCACACTACTCTTGCCC
>PVKM010008606.1:28538-38743 GCA_004027735.1 Carollia perspicillata
ATACAGGCATACCCCATTTTATTGTGCTTCACTTTATTTCACTTCACAGATACTGTTGTGTTTTTTTTCTTTTTTTATATATTTTATTGATTATGCCATTACAGTTGTCCCATTCCCCCACTTCATTCCCCTCCACCCTCCACACCCCCTCCCACCCACACCCCCCCTCTTTAGTTCATTTCCATGTATCATAAGTTATTTAGATTATACATTTCCCACACTACTCTTGCCCTCTCCCTGTCTATTTTCTCCCCACTGTCTATGCTACTTATTCTCTGTACCTTCTCCCCACCCTCTCCCACTCCCCTGTTGCTAACCTTCCATGTGACCTCCATTTCTGTGGCTCTGCTCCTGTTTTAGGTGACTGCTTAGTCTGCTTTTGTTTTAGGGTGGATGTTAATAACTCTGAATTTGCTGTCCTTCTACTGTTCATATTTTTATCTTCTTTTTCTTAGATAAGTCCCTTTAACATTTCATATAGTAAGGGCTTGGTGATGATGAACTCCTTGAACTTGACCTTATGTGAGAAGCACTTTATCTGCCCTTCCATTCTGAATGGAATGGAAGTTTTGCTGGATAGAGCAGTCTTGGATGTAGGTCCTTGCCTTTCATGACTTGGAATACTTCTTTCCAGCCCCTTCTTGCCTATAAGGTGTCTTTTGAGAAATCAGCTGACAGTCTGATGGGAACTCCTTTGTAGGTAACTGTCCCCTTATCTCTTGCTGCTTCTAGAATTCTCTCCTTCATTTTAACCTTGGCTGATGTAACTGTGATGTGCCTTGGTGTGTTCCTCCTTGGATCCAACTTCTTTGGGACTCTCTGAGCTTCCTGGACTTCCTGGAAGTCGATTTCCTTTGTCAGATTGGGGAAGTTCTCCTTTACTATTTGTTCAAATAAGTTTTCCACTTGTTGATCTTCCTCTTCCCTTTCTGGTACTCCTATAATTTGGATGTTGGAACGTTTAAAGATGTCCTGGAGGTTCCTAAGCCTCTCCTCATTTTTTTGAATTCTTGTTTCTTCATTCTTTTCTGCTTGGTTGTTTGTTTCTTCCTTCTGGTCCACTCCATTGATTTGAGTCCCAGTTTTCTTCCCATCACTACTGGTTCCCTGTGCATTTTCCTTCATTTCACTTATGAATGCCTTCATTTGTTCATCTAATTTGCGACCAAAATCAACCAATTCTGTGAGCATCCTGATTAACAGATCTTTGAACTGTGCATCTGATAGATTGGCTATCTCTTGCTTGCTTAAAAGTATCAGCTCTGGGGCTCTGAGCTTTTCTTCTGTTTGAGTCATTTTTGGTCAGGTGGCACATGTTACATATGAGGGGCGGAGCCGTAGGTGTTCACCAGGGCGGGGCAGCCTAGTCGCCAAGTTGTGACGCTGTCTGTGGGGGCGGGGTCAGAGAGGGAACAGTGGTGCCTGTTCTGCGTGCACTCCAATTTGTGTTCCCTCTGCTGCCTCCCACAAGCAAACTGGGCCCCCCTGGCGCTGGTTCCCAGATGGGAGGGCCTATGCACACTCTGGGACCTTGCAGGTCTCCCCAACAACCTCTCCCGTGAGGCTGGGAGCCTCTCCTAGCACCTTTTCAATCGGTATTTTTAGGCTTTATTTCCCGTCGTTGGGGCTTTGGGCTGTGCGGTCCATCTCACTGCCCAGTCTTGCCTAGTTTATCTGCACGCGAATGTGTGTGCAAGGTTGGCCAACTGCCCTGCGTGCCCTGCGTGCTCTGCTCATCTCCTCCTGGGGTCTGCAAGCTCCACGCCACCTATGCCGCCCAGTGCTCCCGAGCCTGGCAGCCACTACGTTTTCCTGCTGCTTTCCCTCTCCGCTGGCTGCCAACTCTGCCCCTCTTACCAGTCTGGTTGAATGGTTGTCGGACTTCCGTAGTTCAATTTTCTGTGTTCTGGTTGTGTTATTTTTTGTAAATATTTGTTGTCCTTAATCGTGGTTGTGAGAGGAGGTACAGTCTTTCCACCTATGCTTCCATCTGGGCCGGAAATTTCGTGTTTTTTTCATTGAAGGTTTGTGGCAGCCCTGTGCCAAGCAGGTCTATTAGCATCTTTTTTTTCTAACAGCATTTGCTTATTTCATGTCTCTGTGTCACATCTTGGTAATTCAATATTTCAGACTTTCATTATTATATTTGTTACGATGATCTGTGATCAGTGACCTTTGTCAAGGCTCAGCTGATGGTTAGCATTTTTTAGCAATAAAGTATTTTTTAATTAAGATGTATATACTTTTTAGACCTAATGCTACTGCACACTTAATACAATATAGTGTAAACAACTTTTATATGACTGGGAACCCCAAAAATTCATTTGATTTGATTTATTATGATATTTGCTTTACTTTAGTGGTCTGGACTTGAACCTATGACATTGCCAAGGTATGCCTGTAATCATTTTGCAGTGATTATTTTCAAACCAGAGAGTGTAAAATTCAAGGAAGTTTATTTAAATTATGCTAATTTTGCTAGAATTGGATAAATTCTGTATAAACCAATTATGAACTTGAAGTATACTTCAATATACACAGTTTAAGTAGTAAATTCACTAAGCTAGTAGTACCCCTGTCAATCAGGGTTCTAAGATCCACCTCTTACCCAAAAAGGACTATTGCCATTTTTATCTCCAATCCTGAAGTTGATAGTTTTTTCTTGGATGTGAGTTGAAATAAATTGACCTGAATAAAATTTTATTCCTTAATTAAAACTTCATCTACAAAATCCAAAGGCTTTGTATTTTGTTTAAAAAAAAAACATTGTCCTTAACTCACACATTCAATTTACAGTCTGAAAAAAAAATTAATCTTTATTCTTACACATTTTCTAATTTATAATACACTCCTTTCAGTTTTTAGTGTATCAGTTAGGGTCTTATGGAAGCAGGTGTCAAGATGTGATTACATGTGCAAGAAATTTATTGGAGTGTGGGGAATATCTATGGAAGATGACAATGAAGGGAACAGAAGAAGGTGAAGTCTGCATACCACATAGCAGGTCTGACATCTGTGAAAGAAATGGAAGGATTGGAATGGGTGGGCTTCAGACTTCAGTGCAGTTTTAAAAAAAGCTAGATGGCGATTTAGTGCCCAAAGGTTACCTGTAGGACCCCATACAGGACAGGAATGACCTAAGGCTGGAATTCCACTCTTCCTCAGTTATTGGCTGGGAGCATGGCAGAAGGTGGAAGATGGAAGCTGTCAGTAACTGGTAACGAGGATCAGGATTAGGGTGATGTGAGGCACTCAACTTGGGCACAGGATTTATTTTTACCAAAAAATGCAATAGTGGAAAATATTTGGTGCAACACTTTAAAATCAGAATACAAAGAAAAAAGACATAATAAGGAAAACATCAATATTTTAAATAAAGATAACACTATTATTGCCTTAGGGTTCCTTGTGGCTCCACAAGAGACTAGCTCTTATGAGAGCCAATTAGGTTGTTCACACCAGTGGTATCGTGTTTCATAGACTACTGTCATTATCCAAAAAATCGGCCTTCTCCAAGCTTATGTATTTGAAGTCCCTCTGTAGCTCATTCTTCATTTTTCAGTGTGGGAAATAAATGTGATGTGTCACATGTTCAGAGAGGTCTTCGTTTAAGAAGTTTATAACAACATATTCATCCATTGACCCTATAATAGCTAACACAACATTATAAGAATATTGCATACTTTTACACAAAATATACCTATTATATGTATATATTTTGCACACCATGTAAGTATGGTATTCCTAGCTAGTAGATTCCTTAATGTCAGGGGTCACTTGTCAATCTTTCAGGCCTAACAACTACTTAAAGGTTTATTCAAAGATGAACATGGAGGCCCTGGCTGGAGTGGCTCAATGGATTGGGCACTGGGCCTGCAAATCAAAGGGTGGCCAGTTCAAATCCTAGTTAGGTCACATGCCTAGGTTGCAGGCCAGGTCTCCAGTAGGGGGCGTATGAGAGGCAACTATACACTGATGTTTCTCTTCCTCTCTTCCTTCCCCTCTCTAAAAATAAATAATAAAATCTTTTTTAAAAAATGAACGTGGGGAAAGAGGTATTGATCAGGAAAAATCTTTAAAGACAACTGTTTGTTTAGTTAACTTAAATATGTCAAGCCATTAGCAAACATCTTCCCTTTTCTCTCTCCCCATTTTTGGCCCGAAGGTTAGTGTCCCCGGATTGGGCTGCAGACACAGCGCGCTTGGGGACCTGGGCTGTCTAGAACCTGCCCTCAATCCATTCCAGGAAACGATTAAGCAATTTCCTCCAGGCTGCCCATAACGTCACTAGCTACAGGCGTTTCCTCTGAAGCCTAAGAACTCCAGAAAACCGAGGAGCTTTCTTGTCCACCCGAGAGCCCTCGGGACAGGAGGGCGGGGCCGCAAGCGCCAGGAGTAGCCGCTCTGTACGGTTGGGTGGGCTGCAGTGCCGCTAGGGGCCTGCGAGGGGCGCGCGCGCGAGCGGGCCAGCTGAGGAGGGAGGAGCGCCCGCAGGGGCGGTTGCTCGGCGCTGGGGCTTCCTGTTCCGGTGCCAGGAGGAGCTGCGCGCTGTTGGTGCTGGTGCTGGTGCTGCTGCTTCCGCCGCTGGTGCCGTCGTCGCCGCTGCTGTCAGTCAGTCTGCGCTTGGTTCTTCAGCCCTCGGTTTCTTCGGGTCTGTCGCTGCCTCTAGACCTTGCTGCGGGCTCGGATCTTGCTGGGTGAGGCTGCTTCGGCGCTAATGAGGGTGCGGAGGGGGGAGAGGGAATGCGCCGGAGCGGGAGGTGAACACGATAACAGAGGTGCCTCGAGTTGCTATTTGGGGACTAAGCGATTTTCTGCCCGTACTCTTTCTTGGGGCTTCGAGCAGTCCTCCGACAGTTCCCTGTCCGCGGGAGAAGCCGTAGAAGGCCGGTGAGGTAGCGCCAGACGGGTTTCTCCGCGCTTGACGTCAGGCCTGCCTGGGGGGCGGGGCGGAGAGCAGGCCTGGCCCTTCCCCCACCAGTTCCCCGGCAGGCGCGACCCACTCCGAGGCCGGTTCGCTCCGGTTGATCCCGGCGCTCTTTGTTCGTGTGGCCCTAAAGGGCTTCCAGCCACGCGCCCCTTGGCCCCGACTTCCCCCATTCATTAATTTCTGATACAAGAAAAGAACTAGGCCTGAATAGCTACTTCGAGGAATCTTTGGCTCATGTTTAAGATTACACGCAGTGTGACAACGTTCCGGTCATTCCTTACTACAGGAGTTCCTAGGAAACACATTGGATGATTTTAAGCCCTGTAATATCTTGTCTCCGGGGTTAGCGCATACTATTAAAGGCGGGTTATAAATACAGCTGAACCGTCTTCCTCTTTGAAAACCGAGAGTAGTGCTTGTAATATGTAAAGATTCAAATGTTGAAACACCAAATCATACCAGTCAAAAACACTTTTATAGCATTACTGCTAAAGAAATACTTGTACACCTGGTGATTTTAAAGGCCTGTTTTGAAAACGAAACCTCGTTACATGTGAAGGTGGTCGTCAGAAATCTCAGAAGTTCTTTATTTAGTAGTGTTCATTGGGCAGGAAAAACGGAAATTTTTCTTGCTGCTGACATCCCTAGTATGTCTCAGAAACTGGAGTTGGGCTGCAGGTATTGATTGGCGTGTTCTCTTCCTCCAGAGATCTTTAACCGAAATCCAGGGGCCCGGTGTGTTTTGGAATTCAGATATCTTTGAATTTTATCTTTAAATTTTTAGAAAGACGGTAAAATTCATAGACATGGCATCTTCAGCAGTGTTGGGGCAGCATCTTCTACCTAATCCAGTGATTAATATTTGTGCAGTGATAGGTATGAATTCATGGAAACTATAAATAGCCTCAGGTCAGGTTTTGCCACCAAATAAGTTTTGTGCCAAGGTGAGAACCGTTTCTTTCTAGTTCAGAGGCTTCTGAGTTCAGAACCGTAGGTAAAGGTTTATGAATCTATCGTAGCGATAGTAAAAGCTAACGTGTTGAGTTTTTGCTATATGCCAGGCAATGCCCAAGAGATTTGTTTGCAAATCTGTGAGGTGGATGCTATTCCCGTCTACTTCTGCCTCTGTGGTTTGGAGAGTTCACGTTGCCCAGAGCCAGCCATGAAGAGCTGTGGTTTTATCTAGTCATACTTTTATCATTCACTCTTTTAACCATATGCTGCACACCTATATACGAAGGAAGACGAAAGAATGTATTTGTAGGCCACCCGCTGTTTTCTTATTGTTATAGGCACTTGATTTGTAAGTCCCACTTAGTCTCTCCTAACCGGTTCTTCATAGTTGAAGGAACTGAGGTTCATTCAGGAGAGCTGACACTGACTGAGGCATGCCAACCTTGGTCTAAGGCCCTCTGCTAAGACTTCCATATCCCTTGCCTTTCTGTATTCCAGCTCATCTGACCTACTACTAACACTACACGCAGACCTTTTTTGCCTCCTTTCAGTTTTGTACAAACTGCTTGCTCTCCTTTCCCTAAGACCTGTCCCACCATCTCCTATTCATTGTTCTTCTAGGCTGCCCAGGCACCACTTCTGAGGATTCCTCCCCTGATCCTTCCTTAATTCCCTTAGGAGCTCTTGGAAGGACTCCCTTAGTTTACCCCAAGTAATGTTTCAACTCTCCACCACACTGAACTCCTGAAACATTTAATCCATGCATTGCTATTCATTTCCCCAAAGCCCAACACAGTGCCTAGCACATACATAGCCGAATAAATGTAGACAATATGGATGACAAGATTTCTTGAAAAAATTAATTTTTAAAATTACATTTTGAAGAAATTTAAAATGTTCAAAAATTTTCAACTCCCTAATTGCTTGAGTTTCCCAAATGTAAGGTAGATAAGAGAGCCAGTAGTAAAAACTGTCATATATTTTAATTGAAATTTACACTTCCAATGCAATATATTACCATCATCCCCACTCCTGCAAACTAAGCAAATCAAAGCAATAATCCTGATTTCTCTTAATACAGTTTACATGTCTGTAGTATGCTATAGACTGTTAACTGTTAATTATCTGTGAAGTAGTAGGTGTTATAACTGTTTGGCAGATGAAAATAAGGTCTCTGGTCAAGCTTGACTTTGTCGAGTGTCAGTTAAAAAGATTGGTGTCCAGGTTTCATAGCCAAAAAGTCCCAGATTGTTCACTATTCCACCACAATTTGGTGGCCTTTTGAAATATTTCTTGTCCAGTACTTAGTAATATGTGGAGTTCAATTTTTGTAAACTTTTCTGTAATTGAATTACCATTTTTTACTCTAAGGGACAAAGAAGCTATAGAAATGTTTCAGTTTTCTGGTATACGATAAAAGAAATTTTGTACTCTCTTTTAAGATTACTATTTTTGCTGCTCATAATATGAAATGATTATTTTTCAGATAATGCATAGATCTTGCCATAAAGTGGTAGCAGAAGTTTTGGAAGGAATGGCTTTAGATTATTCCAGGAAGAAAAAAATGAAAATCTTTCTTGATTATAGATTTTTGGTTTGTTTGTTTGTTTGTTTGTTTGTTTGCCAGTTTAAGGATACATTGGTCTCAGTTTACTGATTAGTATAACCCAGATGTTTGGGAATAGTTGTTCAGAAAATATAAACTTTTTTTAACATTCTGCAACTCTTCTTTTGTGGAGCCACTGATGTCCTGCTCAATTTACCTTTTTATGATGAAAGTATCCCCCAAAATGTAAATTGTAATAGTTCCAATTAACGTGAACCCTGTTCATTCTAGGCATGAGGGGCAGGTCCCTTTTACTGAGCAGTGATGTAGAGCAGTACGTGAACTATTTCCAATTCTTTTGATCAGGACTTCATTGTTTTTATAACAAGATTCTAGTATTCCTCTATCTTCCAGGATTTGTTGTTGAATTTAAAATTTTGAAAGACAGAATTGTGAATCTGTTTAATAGTATGACCTTATGGTATAATTTATATTTTGATGTAATTCTATGACTAGTTAACTTTATATTATATATACATACATGTTTTTCAAAGAATAAGAGGGAAAAAATAATTCTGAAACAGCATGATAATATGAAATTGAATTGGTTGCTTTGTTTTCTGCTTCAGAATTAATGCGAACGTTGATACAGAACCATTTTAGTTTCAGGAAAGGCTTACTCGGAAAAGCATGTTAGTCTTATGTGAACTTTAAACTTGTCATTCACTGATAAAGATTCTTCGGGTGTTAGTCATAAGAATTTACTGATGTTTTTAATATAAAACAAACCTTAAATTGGAAATGAATGCATAAGTATATTTGCTGTGCATTCAGGATGTGTTTTTTTATATTCTGAATAAAAAGCAAGGTTATAGCAGTTGTGAATTAGTAGGCTTTATGTTCTGTTTCTTATGAATTGATACCAAATTCATACTTGAAAACTCTTAAGAATGCAAGGATGGTTCAGTATTAAGCAGTCTATATATAAAATTAACTATTGATGGGGTTCTAAAGGAGGGAAACTGAAATCAACTCTTATTAGATGCCAAAAGATCTTTTTAGTGTCTTCGGTATTTTTTAACTAGTAAAATAGGAATAAATAAATATAGACATAAATCAACTTATTTAATATAATTTTTTTAATCTCAAACTAAAAATGAGAATTAATTTAAACATTAGAGGCATTCCCAAGAGAGTTGGGAACACAACTTTTTTTGCATTTGTGCTTAGTCCCACTATTTAACATTTCTTTGTTGTTTAAGTCCTAGTTGATGCAAAAGAGAAAAGAGGTATAATTATGGAAAAGAGAAGGTAAAAGTACACTTTTGTAAATGCCACAGTTGTTTACCTGGAAATCCCAGGGAATTAACTGAAGAAACTTTCAACAATAAAATAATTCAGTAATTCACTGCTTATAAATGTAATACACTAAAACTTTTAAAACTTTCCCATATATGGACCACCAGTTGGAAAATACTGAGTGGGCCAAAAAGTCTGTATGGTTTTTTCTGTAAAATAAAAGACACATTTTTCATTTTCACCAATAACTTCTTTATTTGGATTTTTTTTTGTTTGGATATCTTCAGTATGTTGGCTATCTCCCACAAGGTATAACATTGATTATTATCAGTTAATGTCTTGATTTGATTGCTATTAACTTCAACTGGTCTACCTCACCATGGAGCATCGTCCAAGCAAGAAATCTCCAGCACGAAACTTCACAAACCACTTTCACACATTCCCTTAGTCACAACACCTTCTCCAGACATAGCAGGGTGTTTTGTTTTGTTTTTTCATTTCAGTTGCATTTTTACCTTTCTTGAAATAGTAAAGCATAATATGCTGAAAATGTGTATTTTCTTCTGTCTTTATTTAAATGGCTACCAAAAAAATTCATTAATTTTGGTAAGTTTTTTTTAATGCGCACTGATAAGACAGTATCATCTAACAGTTGTTTCAAATGAAGTTAAAGACAACTAAGCATTACTAGAGCCATCTTGCAGACAAAAACAAATGAAAATGAAGTTTTTGGCCAGCCCTATACAATGAAAGAAAAGAGCCAGTTTTATAACCACAAGAAAAAGTTTACCAGTTAGAAATCTATCTCACAAGAAATGGGTAGGAGATGTGATTCTTTAAAACTACTGAGTGATAATAAGTAACATTTATGGAAACTAGGAAGATGTACTTTGTTCTTGAGTGAGAAGATTTGATATTTTAAATATATAATACATATATGTCCCCTAAATAAATCTGTAAATTTAATGCAATTCCAACCAGAATACCAACAGGTTTTTTGTTTTGTTTTGTTTCAAATTGATCTGGAAAGGGTAAGCATGAGAATATTCAGGGAAATCTGAAAATAAAGAACAGTAATGGGGCCCTGGCCACATAGCTCAGTTAGTTAGAGCATCATTCCAGTATGCCAAGGTTGTGGGTTTGACTTCTGGTTAGTGCACATACAAGAATCAACCAGTGAGCCCTGGCTGGTGTGGCTCAGTGGATTGAGTGCAAGCCTGTGAACCAAAGGGTCACTGGTTCGATTTCAGTCAGGGCACATGCCTGGGTTGCAGGTGAGGTTCCCAGTTGGGGTCACGTGAGAAGCAACCACACATCGATGTTTCTTTCCCTCTTCTTTCCCCGCTCTCTAAAATAAATACATAAATAGAATCTCTCTTTTTTTTTTTAAGAATCAACCAGTGAATACATAAATAAGTGGAACAAAAAATTGTTTTCTTCTTTTTTCTTCTTTCTAAAAACAAATAAGTAATTTTT